>VZTL01071730.1:0-49146 GCA_013400535.1 Scopus umbretta | reverse complement strand
GGCGGCGGCAGCAGCGCTCCCGGGCCTGCGGGGAGGGCTGGGCGTCCTCGGGCGGGCAGGTGCTCCCGGTGCCTCGGCTGCGCAGCGCGATGGAGGAGGATGTGGGTGAGCCTCTGCCAGAGGACGGTAGAAAGTCCCCGCTGCTTGCCCGGGACAAGGTGCGCTCTTGGATTTTCACCTTGTACGGGCAGCGTACCTCAGTGCTTTGCCTTGGGAGGTTTTCACTTCTGGTTTGGGCTTTTCTGAAGAGAGTTTCTGAGAAGAGCTAAGAATTCAGAATCGTTGCAGGATACCGTTGCGCACCTCCTGAAAATATATTTTCAACATTTTCTTAATAAAGAAGATTTTTTTTTCCCCCGTTTTTGTTTGGGTGGTTTGCTTGTTTTTTTTTCTTTCCCTCTAACGAGTAGGATAACGTTTTTAAAGATCTTTTATAAAGGAAGACACTGGAGCTTGTGGCTGAGGTGCTGCATGGGGTCTGTGATAACTAGGTGTAGTTTCTTAACTCCCCCATAGTCTAATAGATTAATCCAGGGTTAATCTACATTACAAAAATGTTTCCGGTATAGTTGCGGTACTGGAATTTTCTGGTCCAGGTTTGAATTATATCCAGGAAAATAATAATTATTTTACCATGTAATCATGATAGAGAGTCAAATGATGTAATTATATAAAATGATGCTTCCTGGAGTCGTGCTACTCATCCTTTTAGTCAAGGGGACTATGTTTTTGTGAGCTCCAGGTAGGAGTGCGTATTGGTGGGTCTCTCCCCTTGCTCGTCTCTTGCTTTCCTGATCTTGCTATAGAGTGGGGACTGCAAACTGTGATGAAAGTTGTTTTTTGCAAGGTGGTACTGGAGTGATTGGACTGCCTTACCCTTGCCACAGCAAACCCCCTTTTTAGGACCTTTAAACTGCATGCTTGTAGACGTTTTGCCCCCACTTTGTTTGGGTTCAGAATGAGCGACTGGAATCAAGGTCCATCTCCTTTCCCGTGGCTCCTCCTGCCCCAGCTGTGGGACCAGAAGGAAGGGCATAGAGAAGTATGACTTGGAAAGAGAGACATGGAAGATGTGAGCAGAACAATGTGTCTGTGTCTGACAAGGCAGAGTGGATCATGGAACTAGCATCGTGAATACCAACATGTTACCAAAAATTATTGAAACGATCATGCTATCCCATATGATATTGGTATAATGATCATCACGGTATTACTCAAAGCCTGAGGGTCAGCAAACCCCTGGTGTCTAGGGTACGGACTTACCAAAGTGTCTGGTGTCTGTTGAGCTGCAGCACACTGTAAGAATCTTACATACATATGAACAAGTATCTATAAATATCCACGTATTTTACATTTTTGTATATAGCAATGCCTCAGGGACAGCATTCTGTGCTGGTAAAGGAAGTATTTCCCTCCCAATAGGTTAATGATTTAGTTGCTAAGCACTGAAACTGGATTGTTTTCTGTTTAGGCTGCAGCTTTTTGGAATGTTGGTCTCTCTCAGGCATGGCTACTTGGGTTTAAATGCAAATTGAAATTATCTATTGGGGGAAAAAAATATGAGTAAACTGGCAAACACGTAAGGCAGTTTATTTCTGTGTAAGTGGTGTTTCCTTGAGCTGTTGCCTCAATATGTTTCTAGAGAGCAACTGAGGGATAATAACGGTCTGTCAAGAAGGTTGTATGTCCCAGCTTGAAAGTTAGTAGCCCAGGCGTCTATAAGACTTCTGTGGCCAGAGACAATATGTCTGAATGATAACTCTGTGAGTCCAACCCCCCTACCAGAGGCACTGGTCCACTAGACCAGGCTGCTCAAAGCCCTGTCCAACCTGACCTTGAACGCTTCCAGAGATGGGGCATCCACAACTTCTCTTGGCAACATGTTCCAGTGGAGCAGCAGAGCTATGAGCTATGTATATCAACTGAGCTGGCTGAAGATAGCTTGTGGCAGGACACTGTTGCACTAGATGAACCTGCTAGGGATGTGATTCCCAACGGCTATAATTATACTAGCAAATAGGTTAATATTTTGCACAAGGGAGAGGTGATACTTTCTCTCTTATCTCTTTGTGGTATCTTCCTCTCAGACTTTAGGTATTGAAATGGAGCTTGTGCTTGGTACTGCCTAGGTGCCAACTGCTTCTAAGTTACAGCGGAGATCTCTTGCCAAGCTGGCATTTCGACCCTGATCACGTTATTCATGTTCCTGAACACGTTATTCATGCTTTTCAGTTTATGAAATTGAATTGTTTCATTGCTGTTCTCTCACCCTCTTGTTTATGGAAAGCCTGTTACTGTCTTGTGTCAGGACTGAGATTTGTGTAACACTCCAGTGAGCTGTGTTAGGGAAAGACCTGGCTAAAAACTAACCTGACAGAAGAAAGTTTTTTTTCACCTGCATCTCCTTAGCCTTGCTGTATAGCTATATGAATGCTATTAGAGGGGGATATAACATAAGGTATAATGTAGAGGGGATATCTACTGCTAGCAGTAGTAGGATTTCTACTTCTTTTCAGTGGCAGTATGGGTCTGTTGGATTAAAACACTTAGAGAGCTGTGGTCTTGCACAGTGGGAAGTGTTGGTAGTTTTTTCAGTCTTGAGAGAAGATTAAAAAAATCATTGCTGAGATGCTGGTAGCACCATAAGCACACAATGAATGGTCATTTCACCTGCAAAGAGTTTTCCAAATGCAAGCAATGAGCAGTATGTTGTGGCATGGAGAATGAGATCTTATTTGTGCTGTGGGTTGGATCTAACTTCGTGAAATTACCGTAGGTTGGTCAGAAAATGTCTTGCCTCACAGGATCCTTAGGGAAACCCTTGTTTGCTGCTGAGGATGAAGGCTGAATCAGTGTTGCTCAGGGTAGGCTAGGAGCATCTGAATATGACCAAACATCCAAGAATAATTAATAATTATATAATTGGTTCTTTGGCAAGTTATTTTGAAGTAAAGATGGTGCAAGTGTTTTATATGTGCTTTATCCTGTAGAAAGGCTGAGCTGTTAGCCTGGGGGGGTGGGGTGGAACAAAACAAAAAAGCCAAAATCCATTTTATTTTAGCATTTAGCCAATTTGAGTATAATAGCTTCCAGTTCTGCTCACTTATGTAGAGACTAGTCTGCTATTTCTTACAGCTGACTCTTCTGTTGCCTATTTAAACCTCACATTTATGAAAATTCTGATAAATTGTACCTACCAAAATGTGCAAGGTACATCTTAGCTTAAATCAAAGCTCTGAATTACGTATCCTTCTGACGAAGAAACTATGAGTCTGTTTTCCCTCTAAGCTACAGTACGTGGGCACAGCACTGCCACTGATCTGCATGTCTCTGATAAGCATGTTCGGAATAGCTGCTCTCTCAGTGCTTATGCACCAGGGACATCTTCAGCTAGATCAGCTTGCTCAGAGCCCCTGTTTCCAGGGATGGGGCATCTACCACCTCCCTGGGAAAACTGTTCCAGTGTTTCACCACCCTCATTGTAAAAGATTTCTTCCTTATTTCTAGTGTAAATCCACCTACTTTTAGTTTAAAACCATCACCCCTTGTCCTATTGCAACAGGCCCTGCTAAAAAGCCTGTTCCCATCTTTCTTGTAAGCCCCCGTTAGGTACTGAAAAGCTGTGATAAGGCCTCGCCGGAGCCTTCCCTTCTCCAGGCTGAACAACACTAACTCTCTCGGCCTTACCTCATAGGAGAGGTGTTCCACCCCCCTGATGACTTTTGTGCTTCAACAGTTGCATGTCTTTCCTGTATGGGGGACTCAAGTGTCCTGTGCTGCTCATGAGCATATTCATGAGCTGAGCTGCTAATAAGCAGAACACTATCATGTCAGCAAACTGACTTCTTTTGTTTATTCTTTTGGTACAAATACCAGCTCTAGCGTAGGGCACGGGGTAGTAAAGCTAACATCCTGTGCCTGGTGTCTCTTATTTGTTCTGGCAGGGACTCATAGTTGATAGAACATTGTCCAGGACAGCAGCATCACAGAGATTTTTTTCCCCTTTTTCTTCAACAGGCCTTCTAAAAGTCTTATACTGAGTAGTAACTCCACTGTGACTATACCTGTATGCTGCACTTGTGGTCAAAATAAAGGAAGATGAAGAAATTACATTTCTTCTCTTCTTACTACTAGCTTCTCATGGATGTGGGCAGGGCTGCTGCTCCTTTAAACCTCCACCACCTCTGTGTTTGTGGACAGCTCCCACTTGCCCACATCCAAATCCTGCATATGCCAAAATGGGCAAGTGCTAAGTATGTGGTGTCACATCAAGGCACTGTGCCTGCTGCCAACACTGAGGTCTAACTGGCTCTCTCCTGAGTCATCTCAGGAGCATTGTCACTGGGAATAGATGATGGGTGAGGGCTCAGAACAAGATACTCACTGTCTCCTGAGGAGGAGAAATACCAGGACCTAGTGACTGACAGCTTTTCCAGGAACAATTACTCCAGCTCTAATGAGCATCACTGTAGGGCTAAGGAGAGTGCTCCTGGGTCTCCAGAGAGGAGCATCAAGGGAAAAAAATGTGTAGTCAGTGTAATTTGTCAGTAGTGTTTCAGAGTGAAAGGTGACTGAGGCTTACACACAACGCTGGAGTGATCTCTGTGAAAAGTTAATTCAGTAAATGAGTTGTTTTGGAATCGTGAACACTTCTGAAAATATACTTGCAGCATTGTTCTCTCTTGACTGCTGTTCTTTCATCCACACTGTTGTACAAGTGGGAAATGCTCTCTTTTGTCGTGGCGGTGCAGATTTCAGCTGCTCTGAAGTTATGCTATAGAGACTGTGGAGCTGTTTGGGCAGAATTATTAACTACATCTACCTACTAAAGTGGGTACTACTACTGCTAAAGTGCTTGCACTGCTTTTGTGGTGTGCTGGGACAGAAGAGTCATGCTTCTGCACTGTTGTACATCTACACCAGTATCCCCACCCTCTGAATGGCAGTATGATGGACAAGATGGAAGCAGCATGTGTGGATAAGCAGCCTGCCAGGCCGAGCTAATAGACTTTCCCAACAAGCTGGAGGCTACAGAATGTGCCGTGGAGACATCAGAGTAGCTGGAACTGTCCTGGTCCTATTGTACTCTAAAGGGCAAATCCTGGTCCTATGTGGTCACATACCTTTGCAGGGTTTTTTATGTGTTGGTCTGTCCTGCCCCACCCCTTTATCTAGAATGGCTGAACATTGGGGTTGTTTTCTCCTATTCCTTATGGATAATGAAGAGCTCACTATAGATTACATTTTATGTCCATTGTCATGTATTAGCCCTGACCCAGGGCTTGTTTGGAAGTGATGGGACTCTGGACATATAGAAGCTGGTCATTTTTATAACGGAAAAGCACTCAGGAAGACCAAAACGGAAGCGATTCAGGAAAGAGCAGCATGGTGAAAATCTCTGCTCAGATGCCTCTTAGTGTGAAACTCTAGCAGTCTCAAGAGTGGAGAGTAGGTGTCTGTTTACCTCTCCAGGCGCAGTGCGTGGGAAATGAAGGTGGTCTTTATTGTATAGCTGCCACAGATCTCATAGTCCTTTATGGCTCCTGGTTCAGGACGGCACAGGAACCCCGTGTCTGATTCTCTGTTGCCTGTGGGTCGTGCAGGTGGCTGGCAGCTGGTTTGCACAGCCCAGCTGATCACGTACAGACACTTGTTGCAGCAGCCTTACAGGGTTGTCCAGGTTTTTCAACTGTAAGTGCTCTATCTTGCCTTACTAGGATTCCTTCAGCTAGCTGCAAGGCATGAACCTGAGGGAAAATTGAGATACATATTCCTGTTGTCACATCTTTGTGTCAGTATGTTATATATAAACTGCAGTCATGAGGATCACTTAATCTGAGATTAAATGTGTCTCACTGAAGAGTGCTTGGCCTCAAGTTTTGACAGGGTTAGCATTCAACAATTGGCATGTTTAGTGCTCCTGAACTAAAAGGTCTCTGGCAGGCTACACCACCAGTGGGGCTTTTAGCCTACAGTGAGCCTGGCAGCTCCCCTGTCAGCCTCCCCAAGGTTTCTCCGTTCCATGGAAATGGGAAGGATTTATCAGTATTAATGATAAACAGACACATAAACCACATTGTGGTTTAACTAGTATGCAAAAATTTACTGTTGGAGAGGAATTAATCATGTGTTGAATTTAATATTAAACCCTAGCAAGTTACTTAATAGCTGTCACCTGCAATAAATGCAACCTCTCTGCATTGCTGTGGCTGCTGGTTGGCAGTTACTACTCTGAAACCTCTTAAATGTAATCTGCAATCCTCGTTAGCTGCAACAAAAAGAAATAGGTCCGAAGTGACAATATAAATAGTGTCTCAAACTACAATGTAAAGCATTGCTTAGTCATTTTCCCATCCCATTAAAACTTTTTTTTGGTCAAAGTTGCCTGCATTTGACTAGGCTGAGGAACAGATTTAGCTGGTTTACATCTCTTCATCTTTTCTGGTGTCTGCAATGACTGATCTCTACCAACTTCATGACTGAAAATCTGAGGTGGCATGATTTAGGAAAGGTTTTTCTGGGTTTTGGACATATGCTCCCAATCAGGACAGTAAGCTATGTAAAATTGTATGTTTGTAACACATATTCTGACCAGGTCATTACATCAGATTACTCGATGTTAGAGTGGATATCCCAGCACTCTGTGTAAAATTTTGGTACCAGCCTAGGTACCAGAGCACCATTTCTAGCCCGTTATCATTTCTAACATGAAAACTAATTAAAAAACCTGCAAAAACAAGGACAAAAACAAACCAGCAAAACCAAAACACCTGGGGTTTCCAGAGATTTTTATCAAAAAGTTTGGCTGACTTTAGAAATATGTGAACTTTTACTAGAGTTTCCCACTTAGAAATGTCCCTTTTCTCATCATCTTCCACAGAACCTGTCTAATCTTTATTGTCACTGACCTCTGTTAAGCTGGGCTGAAGCTGGCCAACAGGCTCAAAAGTCATTTGAATGGTTGCAGAGTGTGACCACATCAGCCTGCTCCCTTAAGTAGTCCTTCATCCCTCTGAACTTCGGCAAACTTTTCAGGGTTCGTTTCTGTAAAAAACACCTCTGTGTCCTGCATTCAGTACCTGCCACTGCTTGCAAGGTCACATGAAATTATGTGTATTGTCTCCCTCATTTGTTTATAGTATGTACAGCTGCATAGAGGCAGAGCATTATAAACTTTTTTTTTATTGCGTTGGTATCATACAGTGGCAGTCAGATGGTATTTACTTTTCTATTCATAAAATGGGCCTATCAAACTCACAGGGACACACTGTGTAACCTCAGGGTTCAAAGTGAGTGACTTGTTCTACAGTCTCATCTGTGTAAGCTGTAACTATTGAAAAATGCAGAGAATGAGTAAAAGAAGGGAGGCCAGTGGGTGGGTAAAAGCCATAAAACAGTGGAAGAATTCATGTGCAAGTTAATACTGGAAGTGAGAAGTATTGGTTTGTAAAGAAGAGACCTGACACAATGAACAGCACCTAGAAGATAAGCTGTACTTCCATGTATTTTCTTTTTCTTAAAAGCACAGATGAATGGCCAGCAGAACTAAAGATCAGTAAAGTGGTGCTGTCCTGACATGGGTCAGACCTGGCAAGCCTAGCCCATGTCTCTCTCATGCTGTATTGCAGTATTTGTGCGGCTGCATGAAGCTGTGTGATTATGTACGTGGCTTTCATGCCTGTTTCTGGTATGTGACTTAGGAGCAGGCTAATGAATGGGAAGAGAGAAAAATTTTCTGTCTTACAAATTCCTGATAATATTACTGACTTGTGATGTTAGCATGTGGAAAGTGTTGTACGTGTTGTACACATCGATGAACACTCAAATACTTTGGAATTTTTTTTTATTGCTACATTTGTCATCTAACCACAGAGCAAAACCTGGCAAGCCTGTTGCTCAGCCCTCTTTCCCTGCTAGTAGGTCTGAAGCAACAGTATGAAAAGGGCTACAAAGAAGGCAGTTGTATCACTTTTGTAGGAAACAGCAACTGGATTGGGCAAAATAAAAAGGGAAATGAAAAACCTGACAGAAGGTGCTTCTTAGAGCTTAAATCTGGTGGGTTGTGGCATACTAACACTCATCCTTGTGAAGGCACATGATGCCACATATTGACCATCACGGTAAATTTTATTTTTTTGTGTGTGTGTATCAACATCAATTGGACATGATGCTGGAAGTGGGAATGGAGCCCATACATGAGTAAAGCTTTCACTGTAGTGGCAACCCTGCTCTGGATTTGCCACTTTATAAAACTCAGGCTTCAACCATATGGTGATAAAAATAGAGTGCCAGTGGTGATTATGTTTACCTAACTGTGATCTAATGAGGTTTTATCTGCATTTTTCCCTTTAGCAAAGTATCCAGAGATCAAGACTCTGATGGGACCGGATCCACATTTAAAGTGGATTGTATCTGGAATGGTTTTCATGCAGTTTCTAGCATGCTACCTGGTGAAAGACTTATCTTGGAAATGGATTTTCTTCTGGGCTTATGCTTTTGGGGGTTGCATCAACCATTCGCTGACCCTAGCCATCCATGATATTTCACACAACGTCGCCTTTGGGAACAAGCAGGCCAAGTGGAACCGATGGTTTGCAGTCTTTGCCAACTTGCCGATTGGCATCCCTTACTCTGCCTCCTTCAAGAAATACCACATTGACCATCATAGGTACCTTGGTGGGGACAGCCTGGATGTGGACATTCCCACAGACTTTGAAGGCTGGTTCTTTTGTACCCCACTTCGGAAATTGCTTTGGCTTTTCCTCCAACCTCTGTTCTACAGTCTGAGACCACTGTATGTGAACCCCAAAGCAGTTACACGGATGGAAATTTTCAATGCTCTCATCCAGTTTTCTATAGACCTTGTAATTTACTACCTTTGGGGGCTCAAACCTATTATTTACTTAATAGCAGGTACAATTCTTTGCATGGGTTTACATCCCATTTCTGGGCACTTCATAGCAGAACACTACATGTTCTTGAAAGGGTATGAGACATACTCTTACTATGGACCTCTGAACTGGCTCACCTTTAACGTAGGCTACCACATGGAGCATCATGACTTCCCCAGCATTCCCGGATGCAGATTGCCAATGGTAAGTATGGCATGAATGAATTGGATTTTTATAAAAGCTGCTAAACTGTCTCAAAGAAATCACTCCAAATCACAGCAATGGATCAATTTTAAAAAAGAAAGAGGGGCAGGAGGGAAAGAAAGTTTTTGGATTTGTTTCAAGTTCTTTCATTTTAGATAGGGGATTGAGAGAAATGGCTGCCAAACTGCTGTAATATTTAGTTTATTTGATGGAATCAAGAACACCTGAGGCTCTGAGAGATTGAGGAATACTTTTTGCATGATACCATCCTCCAACAGTGTTCTAAATTTCTCCATTTCCTTCCTTCAGCCACCAGGTTTCGTCTCTTTGGAATTTTAAAGGCCCATCTAAAATGAGGCAGGTGGCAATTGCTACTTGAAATATGTCTAATGATCAATCTGATAACTATATTGCTTGATTAGCATCAAATAAAAGTCTTTCTATTGTTTGAGATAACGTAAGTATCAGAGCATGTTCCAGCCTGACATAAATAGCACTAGAAAATAAAGCTCCGCTCTACATGACCTGTTTTAGCTCTGCTGCCCCACCCACAGAAACTGAGGATTCCTGATCTGTCATTGGGAAAGTGCTGTGGCTTTCCTCTTTTGAAAGTCAGGCCCCTTTTTTTTAATCTTTTATCAGTTGTGGGAATCAAATTTGCAAAGCCCAGGTGTCTAGGAATGGTTTTCAGTCTCCCTCCAGGTATGTAGCTGCTCTTCTGGGTTTTAATACAAGGGTTCCTCAGCAGGTGCTCACAGTCTTAGAGGTACGTGACTTCGAAGTATTACTCATACATACAAATCCTCTGGCATAGTAGGAAGGAAACATCTTCTGTCTCCAGTCTGATGCAAAATTGGGGGCTATTACTGCAACATCCTCATGAGGTGGAGGTAGAGCTGAGGAGGCTGAGGTTGAGGAGCTGTGACCTCCCCGCTACGGCATAACATGTACAGCTTTTAGGATGGTATATCCAGGCAAACCTGGCTTTATGGGTTAATGTTCTTCATCACAGAAACACTGCCTGAGAAGAGGTTCAAAACCAGAGGAGATTTTCTTGTGGTGTAGAAGAGTGTGGGAAGCTTCTGTATAGCCTGCAGTTCAGTTTTAACACACCTCCGTTACTGCTGGAGGTCTGTCCCTGAGAAGCTGGCCATTCCTGGTGGGGTTCAGTGCAGCCGGTAAAGCAGCCCATGCTCACGTGTGAAGTTCACCTGTCAGGCGCTCCCATTGCTGATACACCCGATAGCTCAGGTGGGAAGTGTATGAGCTTAGCTGTAGCTTTGAATGTTCAAACTTGTTAGATAGACTTAGATACTTAGATCAGTGAAATGTAAATAGAAGAAGAGAAGGAGGTTAGCTCTGCATCTTACACAAGGGAGGTGAGTGACTAATTGAACTTGCTGGGACTGTTGCTCCATACTTGATTGAGACCTGAAAAGCTCTTCCCCACCCACATAAGAAATAGTTCAGCCTAATTCCTCGAGGCAGTGCAGCAGCTGGAAGTGTCTGCCCTCCTGTGTAAAGAGGATAGAGTTGTTAGTTGAATTTCATGGGCTCATGTTCACGTATTTCTAGCTCTTGGGCAACTGAGACTCGCCCTGCTGGTGGAGGAGATACCAGAATTCTCAATTGTTGTTGCCTGACAGAACAACATGGAAAATTTTGAGTCTTTGACGAGTGATCAATTACAACTGAATATCTATTATGAAGTGAAAATCCTTTGGCAAAACAGTTACGGTAGAAAATCTTTCGTCCATTAAAACAAGTTGGTTATTCTTTTCTGCAAAATGAGAATAAAAATTCTCTGCCTTTTTGGTGGAAGGACGTAAGGGGACAGATCCTCTCTAGATAGCTTTAATGTTTGGACTTCATAACAGGTATGGCTAGAAATCTCCCCTTGCTCTCCTCTGCTGAACCTCCCAGCAAATTCTTTGCTGTGAAAAGGTCTATTTTTTCATGTCTAGTCTCTTAGGCACTTGAACTTCTAATAGTTGAATTGTGTAATACGGATGACCTCTCAATACAGTGATTTTTATTTTTAATTGTTGGCAAGTAGAAAGTGGAATAAAGATCTTTATTTGGTTCCTGCATGATTGAGAGCAGGAGAAAAACAGGATCAGAGAATAACTGGATCTTAATCTTGGAAAGCAACTGGCTCTTCCACTTGCTTATCAGGAGAGTAAATTCAGCTTTGTCCTTTGTTACAGGTGTCTCATTCAGAATGTTCTGAGTAATGTGTTTGCCACTGGAAAGACCTTTACCCTAGGAGTGTGACAGATTTGAAAGAGGAAGAATTAGCCTGTGCTATAAGCTTATAGATATTAAAGATGAGTGACAAAAGTATGCAGTAAGAACTTGTCCCACTAGTATAATGAGAGATTATGCAAGAGACCATGAAATTTAACATTGTAATGAAGGACCTGCTCTAAAAAAACCCTATAGACTTATGACTAGATTAGTCTTTGCATGAAGCTTTATAACAATAATATATTGCATTCTTTACCAAATTAATAAAAAGATCCATTCTTCATTATCTGAAGAATTGAATATACTTTTGGAGAGAGGGGACAGGAGAAGAAGGAGGAACTCGATACTCTTCCTACAAACTGCAATAAAAACTGCAGTGTTACCAGAGGCAAAGTAGTTACTCATTAAGCTTGTGGGAAAAGGAAAAGACGTGGTATGAAGCCAGATTTATTAGACAGACAAGACTGGAAAACATGGTAGATGTGCTGGTTTTCAATTGCAGATTTCATTAACCCTGCAATGGCCAGAAGGGCTAGCTTGAGTGCTGCCCCCGGTCAAGGACTATGGAGGGAACTTCTGTATATATATGCCATCTAGCATTCTAAGCATCATTTTTCAGCTTCTTGTCATAATGTTGTCTAGATTCCATATAGCCCCAGGACAAAGGTTCTATAACAGCCTGAAATATAACCTAATGTGGTGAAATATTAGGCTGCATTTAACTTTTGCACCTGTCTGATACCATGGAGTAGGATTGGGGTCCTGTTGCTGTACCCTACAAGCACAAAACCAGAAGTGAAGTTTGTCTGAAAGATGTGATTTCTTACCTACCACCTTGATCTACTTGAAGAAAAGCCTCAATATACCAGGTACCAAGTGCCTAATAAGCTTCTTGCAGACTTTGTGATCTCTTGTTGTCCTTCCAGGATAACTTCCATTCGCTAGCTAGCAATGAGTTAAGACTTAAAGCTGAGATATGTAAGGAGGAAGGGAGGGAGGAATTGCAGCAGATGCACCATCTCCAATGCAATATGGAGAGCTTGAGGGGGAAGTCAGGAGCAGCATCTAGGAATACTTTGTCACAGTGCCATCCTCCATGAGATGATCTATGATCTGGCTGCAAAATTTGCTGCCTGGAAACTGCCGTCTGCAGGTTTTGTACTGCACCTAGAATGCAACATGGAAGATGACTCTTCCAGCCTAAAATATACTTAATAGATGTAGTTTAATGTTGTATTTCAAAGGGAATCTGCATTAAACCCCAATTATTTTCACCACCAATCCCCCCACCCAATTTTCTGGAAGGAAAGGAGGAGATAATTTTGGTTTACATATGGAGATGCTGAAACAAATTACAACAGATGAGGTAGTTTTGCGCAAACTTTTTTGTGTCAATCCATTGTAAAAGAAAAATTACTTTTAAAATTCTTTCCTGACACATTTTCTTGTTTTCTCCATAAGAAAACCCTTCAGAAGTCCTCCCTCTAATTTTTCTCCCTAATTTTAATGCATTCATTACATTTTCCCTCTTCCCCATTCCTTTGTCAAAAACACTTTATTGCAGTTTACCTTCTCCTCTCCCTTGTTTCTGTCTCTCTCATACAGTTGTCCTGCCCAGAGTACAGGGACCTTGCTCATGGTGCAAGTCCTGCCTGCCTTCCTGCACAAGGTGCTCCTGGGCACAAAGCCAAGGAAAAGCAAAGAACTACTTCGTGTAGGTGTGAGTCACTGTCCCACAGCTACTCTAGGGTAACACATTCCAGTGCAAGCTCCTGGTGATCTCTTGTGGTTTCCGTACTGGGCTTCTCATTTAGAATGAGCTGCCACCATACTACTCTGCAGGAAGGTGCTAAACGGATATGCTTGGTGAACACGCAACTCCTCCACGCTTGATGCTGGCAAGCAGCTTGCCAGCCATGACTGGGCTGTCTGCTTCCAGAATGGGGTGTGTATGATCTTCATCAAAATTCACTGCTGGGTATTTTGATTAATCATTTTACTTATCCAATAATACTTGTGTTCTAGGTGCCTGTTTAAAATCTGTAACACAACTGCAGAATATGGATATGGAATATATTTAAGTGCAAATTTCCAGACTTGCATGTTGTGTCCACCTGAGCTCTTCAGCACTATGCCCAAAGGATACTGCTGCTCATGTTTGCTGAAAGTGCGGAAGCTATTGGGTTGAACATAGACAGACTGTTTATTGGCCTCTTCTCTGAGCCATTTTTTCCTACTTTGTCACTGGGGTCATTTTTAGTTAGCCTTTGGTGCCAGAGGGCACACCCGCTTCCCGAGACATAGTTCCTAGGAGTTGAACTGCTTTCTGTGACTCTCCATCCCTCCACTTCCATGTGCAAGGGGCAATACAGAAAGACTTTCTGAAGCTCTCATAGTGATCAGCGTCTAACATGATCAAGAACTGTGCGGGGTAATGTAACTAGCTGAGAAAACGTCAGGTTCAGACCAATGATTCTGTGCGCAAGAAATACATGGGGGTTCTGGAGAAGAGGGGAGTGGTAGATTTGCCATATGAACTTGGCTAGCACAGATGAGGGCTGAAGTGGTGTTGCAAGTCAAAATTCAGGCAGAACTTTTTAAATGGAGGTAGGAGGGAAGGTCTGTGAGCAGCAGTGTGTTAGGGAGTGACCATTTCAGAGCTGGAGTGAAGCTTTTGGGGTTGGGTATCTGAGACCCCCTTTGTGTTTCCATAAGGCCTCATTAGTGGCTTTCATTCAAGGAAGGCAAGGGAGCTTACTGTCTAAATAGTCCTCCCTCTCATCCTCTGGCTATTTCAGTTACCCAGCTGGGAAAAGGGAGGATACAAAACCCAGATTAAATTACTTATGACTGTGGTTACAGAAGTAGCACAGGGAACTAAATCTGCATCTCCAGAGATCTGACCCGGTGCCTGGAAATCACCCTTCTTCCAGTCATTAAAAAATACCTCTAAGGGGAAATGCTGATAGTGTCTGAATCCCATTGAAAATGAACCACATTTGAAGTACAGACCAACACTTTAAAGCAGGATATAAGGAATTATTAGGAAGTCAGAGGTATTCAGTGAAAGGCAGAATACAATCAGACCTGAACTGAATCTTCCACCTCCAACACAGCACTACCACGCCACGAGCATAAGGAGTACATAGGGGCTGAGGTAGAGAGATAAAAGATCTTAAAAGAACTTGTATGTTACCCAACCTCACAGGGAAGTGTCTGCCAGGAAGCTGAATTAATGAGGTAACTAGCAGTGAGCTGTACTGGCTTATAATTTAACTTTTGCTGGGATTCTTACCTTTTCACAAACAGTCAAAATGCTGTGTTAAGATTCCACCATTACACCTCGGATGCTGATGAGACCCTCCTCCCAGATGACAATTTCTGTGTAACCCTTTTGCTCTTCACTGGAAGTCTGTACAGTGCTCAGCATAGCTGGCTGTAAAATTATGCAGGGTTTTTTAAAGAGAGAATTCATACCGTCCATCAAGACAAACTTCTCTGGAGTAGAGCTTTGTTTGTCTAGGAGGTGGAGCTGTAATAAAACCATGCCCAAACAGTTTATGTGCACGTGTACAACAGTCAACTGACTCTGCCACTTCATAAGTGTGTTCAAAAAGCAGAGCATCTAGCTGGAGTAGGGACTACTGGTAGCTTGGAGATCCTCATGGTCCCCTGAACCTGCCATGTTTGAAATCTCTTTGTCCACTGGTTCTGGCCTTACTCTCACTACAAGCGCCATCCCCAATGATACGCAATGCCTCTCAGATGGCAACAGTCTTAAGACTTGGGGATTTGTAACAGGGATGAAAATTTATTAGACTTGTGATCTAATAATGGATCTTGCAGCATTTTTAACTCCAGACTGAGAAGAATGGACTGCTCCTGCAGTTGCCTCTGCCTGCTAGAGGAACCCGTCTCTCAGATTTGCATCACGGTAGCAGAATGGAGGAAAGAAAATGAAGTGTAGGCAAGGCTGTGTCTGGCACTTTCTCAATTGGTATTTCTCTCCTACCTGGAACCCTTTGCAGACGAGTATTCCAAGTGGTGAACAGGGCTTTAAATACAGTGTGTTGGAGTCTTGACAATTTTTATAAGCTGGATTAGTCATCTCATTGTGGAGATCCCTCCACCTCCAAAACGAGAGAAGATAGTTCTGACTGAAGGCAGCGATCCATCATCTTTCAAATTCTGACATCGTGAGGCAAAACTTGCATCAGGAATCTGCTAAGAAGTAACTAAATGTATTTAAGTACATCTCATTTGGCTGAATTTCAGAAGCTCACAAGCAATAACAAGTAACCAGGTTCTGGTTGCACTATCAGATCTGAATGTGAAGACCAAAACACACCTGACACTGTGCAGCTAAACAGCTCATTCTCTCTCTTCTTCTTCCAGGTGAAGAAGATTGCAGCAGAATATTACGATAACCTCCCACATCACCAGTCCTGGATTCGAGTTCTGTGGGACTTTGTTTTTGATGACACTATTGGTCCTTATTCAAGGGTTAAGAGACTATGCAAGCTGGCAAAAGAAAGCTAATGGACTAACTCCACCTGCTGCATTGGTGTTTTGTTTGTTCGTTTGTATGACTTGAGTTTTCTGCAGAAGTAGAAGGACGTTTGTGTGTGAATGAATTAGCATTGGTGCGTGCTCCTTAGACCAAGAGGATGAGTGCAGAAATGAAGGAATTGGATGCACTATTTTAGACTATTAATACTTTTTAATAAAGGATATTTATGTAGGTAACCCTGAGAAACCAGATTAAAGTGAGCTATGATTATGTGAACTTTTGGTCTAGGCTTAGAATTAACTTCCTAGGCCCCATGAGCCTAATTGTGAGATTTGGCCTGGTCTGCAACCAGAGAATGCTTGGTGCGCGTATGTGTGAAGCATGCATGTGTGTAGTTTAGGACTGGTTTCTCTTCATGCCAGATTAGATGTAGATGCTCTGTGTGCCCAGGACCGAGGAAACAGAGAAGACTGGCACGCAGTAGTAAATGATACTTTCTGGAGAACATAAGGGTGCCTTTAGCTCGATATCTTGTTTAATCTAATATCTTACTTCTGATAATTGCTGGTAGCAGAAATTTTGTATATGCAATGGAATATGTGTATATTTTTGTACATTTGTATAATTATTTTAGTAGCTGCTGTTTGACCTTTAGGCCAGGGCTTTGCCTAAATCTTTTCTGAATGTATTTCTATTCTTAGGATCTAATACTTAGTGTAGCTAATGGGCAGAGCCGAACTGTGGTGTGGAGAAACCCTTCCTTTAGTCTTCCACTTGCTGCCCGATCAGCAGCATGGATGTGACCCTAGAGGAGCTGGGTCATCCTTTCTCACTCACCTTTTCAACAGTATTCATAACTTCATGTTTCTTATCCTTTTTCCCACTGTAAATCCTTCTGGGAGTAGAAAAGTTCTAGTTTTAACTGCTGCTTGCCAAAGTGGTTAATGTTCCTGACCACCTTTCTTGCTCTTCTCTGTATTATACTCCTTTCTGTGATTAGGAGTTAGGGGTCTGTGTCAGTGCAGACATGGAGATATTATGGCAATATTTGTTCCAACAGCTTTCAGAATAACTGTAACTTTTTCCTCTGTCATTCAAGGGGAACCAACTTGACGTTTGGGAAGCACATGATACTCCAGCTATATAAAAGTTGCCACCGATGGTGTTAAGGGGGTAAGCTGGGAACATGGAGCTGGGATTGTTTCTCTCTCTACGTGTCTTACTTTGTGCTGTTGACATGAACCTTCATCTGTCATTTCTGCCCACTGGAATAGTTAAATCTTCTTGCCTGTCCTCTCCAACAATCAACTTCAATCAACTCAGTAATTCTGTATCATCAAAACCCTTATTCACCATACCTCTCTCCAAGCAGAACAATATCTTTGGATTCAGGAGTTCAGATGCCATCAAATAAGTTCCCGCCACCCTAAAAAGCTGACAACTTATTTCTGCCCTTAGTAAGTGGTTAAAAGAGAATAGATCTATAAAGATTCTCTTATATACTAACCCTCTAACAGTTTGACTTTTTTGTTTTCTTCTGGAAATCCATGAAAAGGATTATTCTGTATTCTTGTTGGTCCCTCAAAGTATGCTATTAGACCTGGGAAGCCTGATGTCCTCGATAAACACAGTTTCATTCCTTCTTCCTACAGCACTGGATCCAGTAAGCCAGTCTGTCGGTTCGCTAGCTTGGCACACCAGGCAGCCCAGCTAGCCTGCAGCAATTTGAGTTCATCCTCCTCCATTTGCCTTTCCTTCATTTTCTTCATCTATCTGATTTTGGCAGTTGGGTAAATACCCAAGTTTGATCAGCAGTGCAAGGTCCTTTGTGATGCAGCAGCTGAATACCAGTTCATTCACAGATATTATTTTGGTCTGGTTCTTTTGCTGGAAAAGAAGAACTGGACTTCTGACACTTCAGACTTCATTGGTTCTTCAGGTGCCTTTTCTCCCAAAGGAAGTAGCTTTGGTGTGGGAACCTCCATTGCCTTCTTGTGTTGGTGCTCATGTCAAGAGCTTCACTTTTTCATTAATTTGCTTCAGTGTTGCTGGCACTCCATTATCATGTATTCCACTTCCCCTGTCCTTATCAAGCTTGGCCAACTTGGCAAGTTAATATAAAAACCGTAATAAAGACTATGCTATCTTTCTCAGTCTGACTATTGGCCTCCTGTATGGAGAGTGACCTTTCTATAATTCCCTTACTCATCTGTTCCATGAAGCAGTCGCCTATGTGGTCTATAGATTGCTAGCCTAGCCTGATACAAAGGCTATGGCATAAAGAGAGGGTGACCAAAAATGGCAACTGCTTCTTATCCTGCCTCCCATCAGCATGTCTGTCACGGTGCCACCTTGCTTTGCCTGGGCAGCCCCACGGCCCTCCTGCTCTGCATTCTCCATCTCAGCAGGAATTTGAAATGGGTGGAAGGCTGGTGCCTGCAGACGTGCGGTGCAACCTGAGTTTCAACGTCTGCGGGTGCTGCTGGAGAAGGCTGTGATCCTGTCCTCTCCATGGGCGCGTGTCCTTGCATAAAAAGGACAGTAAAGTTGGCAGAAGTGGGGTTTTTTTTGTAACCAGAGGGCAAGTGGGTCTGGGTTAAAAGAACACTGGGGCTATGTATAGTTTTATTCTCTTTGCTTAAAAATCAATCCAGATCCCCTTCATTGTGTGGCCACACTAATGCTCTGTCAAGAGGAGATAGGAGGGACAAACAGCTGTAGGACAGGTCAGAGTGGAGGTGAATGCCCCTTTCGATTTTTGCTGATGTAAAATGCCTGTGGCCTGCCGTGTTGCAGCAGCACCCTCTACAAGCCTGGCATGAAGGGGCACCCTTCTCTACAGAGGCAACAGGCAAACTGAATTAGTGTCTGGGAGGGTGAAATGCTCTGGCAATGCCACTACTGCAAGTAGGCCGCCCTGCACATCCCTGTTGCTGGAGCTGTAGGCTGGGAACCAGCAAAACACCAGTGATGCCAGGACTGCTCCCCTGCCCCTATCAGCCAAGCCTCCTCTGCCACTCCCCCACACCTTGCTCCCACAGCTACTAAGTTGCCCTGTGCAAACTTCAGTTCATTATGTCTTAATTATATGAGGCCTGCCAAGGTAGAAGAAAGTAAGAAAACCTCATTTACAGCAGGTGGCTGATCTTAACAGAGGGGCACACCATATCCACACTGTACACTTGGCCTGAATTACGATGCGGTTATTACTGACCTTATGCATAATATCACGTTCCAAGGCAAAACATGAACCATGACAAGCCTGAACTTCCTGAAGCTTAATGAAGATTACGGGGGAGTTTCACAAAACGGTTGTGATCATCTGAGAGGCAGCAGTTTTGGAAAGTACTTGCTATTGTTAGGTATGCCATTACATTGGTTTATAATTAAGAAACGCATGAGCTACTGTATGAGATTTATGCAAGAGAGCATTATAATCTTTGCTGTTACTGATGCTTGTCTGTGTTCTTCCTACTGGAAAGGCTCCTTCTCCTGGTCCTGGGGTTGTCATATTGTGTTGCACATCAATGTCTGCCTGCTTTAGTTCCCATGTGGAAATCCTAGGCCACTGTCTAACCTGTCTCTTGCCTTCTGCTGACATTAAACAGCTAACAGACATCAGGCTCAGTCTGGACTTTGCCCTTGCATTAAACTCAAATTTCTCCCATTTTCCCCATATTTAATCTACAGTACAACCACATTGAGAACCAGACTGTTTTCTAAAAGGCAGATAGGGTTTCTTTGAAGACTGCTGAAGAACAACCCCACATTCTCCAAGCCAAAGTAGATAACATTTTACAACTAACTGCAAAGCGTGCCCACCCTGTCTCCTCTCCTGGGTCTCCTGTTGCCAGCAGGCAGTTCCTCCTGCCTGCTGCTGTGCTCTGTGAGGTCTGGGGGATGCAAGCACAGGGACAGCCACAGCCTCTTCTGGGCTGCTGCACCAGGCTCTGCCTCCTGAAACCATTCCCAGGGCCTGGCTTTTAAAATGAAATCTTCAGGAAGGCCTGAAGCAAAGCAGGGGGGCTTGGAAAATATTTGACAGATTTCAATAACTGAACTCCAATCTCTTGCCTTTTGCACAAAGTTATCAAGAAGATGGTATCAAGACAACTGCCATGTAAAGCTTGCGCCAAACCAAGTCAAGCAGAAATTCCTGAGATTGCGCTGGTCGGAAGAATGGCTCTAAAGAAAAAAAAAACGTATGATTTGATGTGACTGAGTGTGCGCTGTTAAGTGTTCGGTGTCGTGTACTTGTATCTTTGACTTCACTTTCCGTGAAATAAAGCTCAAGACCTGCATAACATTAACAAATGAAATATGTGAGATATTAACAAATGACTCTCCTTAAACCTCTGGTTCAGCAGTGCTGTGCCAGTGATTTCAGCTTGTATCCTCCTAGTGCCTTCAGCAGCCTTGTTCTGCATAAATACCTCCCTTTTATTTACTGGAAGCCCTTATGAGTACAGGTGATGGGACCTGGATTGTTTTCAGTGATGGCAGGAGATGCAGTGGGAGAGTTAATGGTAGCCTGAGAAGAGCTGTAAGCCACTGTCCTTTACTGACTGTGGCAAAGGGTTGCTGAGGTTGCCGCAGCCTCACGGCAGGAGGTGGTGCTCAGCTGGTGATGCGAGGAGGGCCGGCAGGTGAGAGCCATGTCTCCCTGTAGAAGAAGGCAGGGCTGTTGCTGTTGCACCAGCCGTAACATGCTCAGGCTCTTTCCTCTCTCCTTGTGCTCCGCGGTGCTGGCTGGGCAGAGCCACCACCCCACGGAGAGTCTCAGTCACCTTCCTTTCATCATGAAATGACATAAAAG
Source organism: Scopus umbretta (assembly GCA_013400535.1). Classification (NCBI taxonomy): domain Eukaryota; kingdom Metazoa; phylum Chordata; class Aves; order Pelecaniformes; family Scopidae; genus Scopus; species Scopus umbretta. Next base: position 28,478 of record VZTL01071730.1, on the reverse strand, counting down.
TGCGGGAGCTCAAGGGACGAATGAAACAAAGGAAGGCAGGGCCATGTGGACAATAAACAGTTTATTACCAATATGAACACAGATACTGTGATGCACTGACGTACCATTTTTTTTTTTTTATATTGTGATAACTCTGAGACAAAGAACTTGTTGGCTGACAACTAACATGTCTCTGTTTCTTCTGGTGATGCCACAATACATTTCTGTTGGCAAAGGATCTTCATTTACATTGCAGACTACTAGTAAAATTACTTTGAAGTCATCTATCAAAAGCAAATGGTTCACGTGTGTTCTTATCTACTACTAAAAAGAAAGGTAATACATTTAAATAAGCAAATACAAAATACAAAAAAGGCTGACAAATCCAATGTGCAGTGTCAGATGAAATCTAAAAAATCCAGAAATTTAAAATTTAATATTCTTTAGATTAAGACTTTTAAAATGAAGCAAATCCAAGGCAGCAGCAAGCTTCAAAGTGTGCTGAGTCTGCTAATAAAAAGGGTATAAGAACAAAGACAGTGCCGGTGTCCTCTCCCACCATCTTGCATGACCTTGGTACACTTAGAAATGATCCGATCTTCCTAGCATTCTTAGTACCGTCCAAATGCTTTGCAATCATTATGTTGTACTGATTCTACTCAACTCCTGCCGTATGGCTAGAAAACCAAAGCAAAAAGTTAATGCATAATGTTATACCCATTGTGATGGAAAACGCTAAGTATAGAGGTTGCAGAAAGTACACGCTGGTAAAAGGATGAGTGGAGGGTAAAAGGATGAGTAAGGGTAAGCAGTCAGCTGTTTGCTTGCAAACTGCAGTACTGGCTTCAGAAGGCACATCTGTGGTTTATGTGAATGTCGTATTTTGCACTGGAATGAACTAGGGAGGCTCTGAGGGGCAAGCTGCTGGGACGGTAGCGTATGGGCGAGGGTGTCCTCAACTGCAAACTGCCCTGAGGTTTTGTGAGCACACAGGTCTAGGGCAAGGGGACAGGGAATGGATTTTAGCTGTTTTATGGTCTCCTCTTTTTCCCCTTCTGTGTGAATCAAAGATGGGGAGTGCAAGGTGCAGACATGCATTTTCATATGCCCTAATGTGGGCTTCAAATAGGTATTTTGCTGTGCATTTCAATAACGGCCCTGAAAAATACTTTTAGTCATATATTGCAGAGCAATTTATAAAAAAGCACTGATACATTTAGTACAGCTGTTGTACTTTTCAATGAATTATAAAAATACGTGGCTCTTTGGAAAGCTGTAATCAAGTGAAGGTCTGAAAGTGCTCTTCAAGCATAGGAAGCCTACAGAAGATGCTTGGGAAGGGTTTTCAGTTTGGTACCTTTGTCCCCTCCTCATCCTGGACCTGTGTGGCCGGCTAGTTACAAGTGATTTCACGCTTCCTGATTGCGATAAATTAACATGCCATGGGCTACGGGCAGGCCTTTTCTCACCCTCCCACCTGTGAGAAACACTGGCCAGTGAATTTCTCACAGGTTGGGAGTGAAAGTGCTTGTCAACAGCATAAAAATAAAGGATGTAAACACAAGGTCACGATCAGAGCTCAGATAAGGTAGATACTTGTTCTTCAAATGTGTATATAAATCAGAGCTGCTCAGAGAAGTCTGAAAACACCAGGGAACTCTCTGCAGTTCCTATCATCTTATCTACAGGAAATTAGTCATAAAGATGAGAAAAATAATAATTTTTCTCTTTCTTACCATCAATTATCTCCTCTTTCACTTTGTGTAACTCTCTTACAACTTCCTCCAATATTTCCTGATGAGACAAAACACAAGTCAGCTGCTCAGAATTTCCTTCTAACCGGTGGAAGAAAATGCAAGTTTAACACGGTTGTGCTTGTCCCCCACCTCCACTGACGATCAGAGCCTAGCACTACTAACAGCTACGTCTGCGCTCCCAGGCCAAGGACGCAGAAGATGCTGGCATATTTATTTGCACATTTCTGTACAGACATCTTGATCTAATAGCAGTGAGATTGTGCTCTCTTGCTGCTCACCAGCTAGCCCTTCTCTAAGCACCTAGTTAACAGAGGAAATCAGAAGACTGAACAGCTGTTTTGCTTGTACAGCGCATGCATGGGGGAAAATGGGTAGCTCGTCAAATCTCTTAAGTGCAAAAGACCTTTTCACTCACCTGTTTCATTCGATCAAAATCTAAGGCATCCATAGCCACGTCATTGCTGCTGCTCACTGGCTTCATCCTTAAGAAATGGAAGAAGAGGACAAAACAGCCAGTCAGTTCCTTACAATGCACTCTAAGCTACACCCACCAGATGGTGTGGATGAAATCCACCCCAGAGCAGAAGCACCCGTGTTCTAGCGCTCGACCGGAGGCTCCCTCTTGTGCCACTCAGGAGAGTTTGGCAGCCTGAGAGCAGCACTGTTCCTGTTTGCACAGCCTGACCCTCAAAGATGCTGCAGACATGTTGGAGGGAGTGCAAAGACGGCACTGAAACTTTATTTACTCTTTTTTTTTTTTTTTTTTGGTGTTGGGAGTCTCAATGTTTTCAGACTAGAAAATGCTGAGATGTCTTCAGGGGATAAAGTCTGTTTAATGATGTATTTTATTACAGCATTGGAATTTGCAAGCTAGGTGTCTGCTTTTCCCTCTCAGTCTGTTTTCTGTACAGCAACCCTGTCTTGGCCACCTAGACTTCAATCAAGTGCTAAAGTAACAGTAGAATACATGTTACAAAAATATTATAAGGAAATTAATAACTATTAAAAATAGTAATCCTTTCCTTGAAAGTTCTGACTGAGTCAAGTGGAGCTTGTTGATAGCACTGTGTAGCACAGGCACTTTTTCTTGACCCAGAAACAAACCCCATCTGCCCTTAATGGCTGATACACTTGAGTGTTATTGGTCTTCCAGGATGGTATTAGCCAGTGGGCTGAGCTCTGATGATGGCTGATAAAATAAATTAAGGAAGCAGAAGCTGCTTGACTTTCTTTTTTAATCAGTAACTCTAAAACATTTCAAAAATTAACCATGCTGTATCATTTGTAGAAAAGGCTTCAAATAACTTTGCCATCATCTTTGGGCCCAAACTGGGGGCTGGTGGAGATTCTGCCGCTCCTGAGGTTACGCTTGGTCTTGCAACCCTTTCTTGGGAAAATCTTAACATGTCTCCTACCATCTCGCAGCTAAGCTGGGAGTTAAGACAGTTACAAATGCCATCAAACTGAACAGGAACAGAAACAGGTCACCGCTGAGAGCTTTTGAAACCTGCCCTGCTTCCCCTACAGAAGTCATTCGAGCAAGCAAAGACTGAGCACTACTCCGGGTGTTAAACTGAGAAAGGATTTTTCCTACTGAACTCCTCCTCCTCCCAGGATGGAATAGCATTATAGAAGATAGCTGGCGAAGACATGATGGCTGCTTTGAATAGCCCACATTTCATGCCCATTTGCAAGGAGAAGGAATGGCCTTTCGGTATCTATTGGAAACTCTTACATATTTCCTAGAACCAACGTGTCCCATTGGTTTTAGGAGAGCTGGAGAGACTGTATTTTGCTCTAATAACACTGGTGCATCCCTCTGAATGTTTGGGCAGGGCATGTTCCAGCATCTTTAACATGGCAGCAAGAATGTGCAGATAGTTGCCATTGGCAACTTTCTCTCTGCAGACTATCAGCACCGTCGTATATGTAACAGTGTAAAATAAGGGACAGCTCTTTGCAGTAAATGCTAAACATATGTAAATCTGTGTTCTACCTCCTTGTTCAGCTTATCCATCCATCTCAGTGTCCAGTACTGCAGTAACACTCAGTGGTCCTGGACCAGGACTGAAAGGAAGCCTCTCTTTAGCTGTCCAACATCAAACTTTGTCTCAATCTCTGTGGGCAAGAACATGGGTGGTGATACTGCAGCTGAGGTGTTCTGACCAACAGGACTTCTGGAGTCCTACTTTAGGCTTGGCTTTTGACACCTGCCAGCGTTTGTACCCCATATTTCTGAATGCCCTGTCTGTGGCTGTGCCTTTTTACAGCTCAGTGTTATTAACTTACTGGACCAAGCTTTGTTCTCCTTTCTCATGCTCCCACTGCAGTTGTGTGGACGAAGGAATAAATTCCCTTTGCCCAGTTGCACGCCCTTCAGATTATTTCTGCCTTTGCTTTTGAACTTCTGCAGAGGTTAGACAATAAAAACTTCTCCTGTTGGCAGGGTCATCCTGAACCTGCTGTAAAAGCTGCTCCAAAACCTGCCTTCCACGTGGCACGGTGCGCTGCCAAGCTCGTGCCTCTGATTCACGAGCACAGATGCTTTAAGCACTTGCTTAAGTGTGATTAACGTCTGTGATGCCCGTGCCTGTCTGAGCAGGGGGCTGTTTCCATGGAACAAGCCTTTGACATGACACACTCTACCTTCACACTTTGTGCAGCAACAAAGCAGATTGGAAGAGAATGAATAAAAGACAGGACAGAAGACAAACATTAGTGCTTATGATGAGATTAGCCAAAGGACAAGCCAAGACGGTTAAGAAGCCAGGCTGTTAGCCAGTACCTAGAAGACACGTGGGATTGTGTGGGGCTCTTAGCTTCACAGCTCTTCACCACTGATGGATTTCTACAGCAATGGAATGAAACGAGACATGAGTTGTGCACGTGCCACGGGGACAGCATGACCATCCCGACTGCTAGCCAGCCGCAGGGACACCCCGTGCAGCTCACCTAGACAGTAATGAAGATACAGGCTTTTCAACAGAATTGCTCCTTTCCCATGGCTTCTTCCCAGAGTCTGGAAAACAAAAATGAAAAGTCACTGTTTATTATTTTTTCTCTAATGATAAAAAAATCCTGAAGTTGATTGTCTTATACAGCTGCTTTCATTCAGTGAGGGTGAGTGACTTAGATCCAGGAAAGTGGGATTGCTGAATGACTGCAGTTGCCTACATTATAGAGAAAGCATTGGCAAAAATTTGCTTAGTGATCTCTTTAATTAGGGACCGGATAGTTAAACAATACTAAAAAGACTTAGAACTGGAACAGTAGGAGGAAAAGCATAAATCACTTCTATTAAGAAATACCGGCTAATTGCTGCAAGGCTTACTTTAATCTGTACAATACTTATTTATATTTTAAGTTAAAAATTCTTAGGGTTTTTTTCTGTATAGTTGCCAGAAAATGTGGATGTGTCTAAAAAAAAAGGCAGTGAGACCCCCACTATGCAAATCTTCACAGAGAATTTATTTAATGTTGTCTACATTTCTAACTCGCAGAACATTCTCAGAAGCTGCACTACATAACCCTTGTTATTGAAAACTCTTACTATTGTCCCAATCTCTTCCTATAAAAATAGTCTAAAATAAAGTGAACTATTTCAGAGACTTGAATTAACACACAAGTTTATATACTAGGGTTTGCTCCTCTGCGAGTTCCTAAAAAGCTCTTTAAAAGATTTATGGACACTCCCAGGAAATCTCTAGATCTCGTTCCTCATTTACGTGCACCTTTCTCCTGACTCGCTTTCCCTTGCAAAACACGCAAATCATGGCTTTGTTCCAAAAGGAAGCTGGAATGGTTAAATACTCATTCCCTTGGGAGAGATTTCTTTTAGCATGTATGAAAGCCAAGGCTGATGCCAGGATGAATCTGACTGGCTTGCAGCTTATCTACTCAGATACAGTTATTTCAGTGCCTCATAGGAAAAATGTGTTTTGGGGGCTCCTTAATTTCACCTATTAACTCTCAGGATCAGGCTTACTGCAACAATCTACTAGATTAAGGAAGGATAAGTTTGAGACCAAAACCCCAACTGTATAAACCAGGACAGCTACACTACCCAAAGTAAAATAATACAGCTTTTTTTTTTTAATTAAAAGACTCAGCTGCACAATGTTGAAGACACAGATCCTCAGCTACATGTCTGGACCCTTTAACTAAATTGTCTGTATTGTCATTTTCTTGTCTGTGAAGCATATGAAATCACCATTTCTTGCTGAGTACAGTTTTTAAAACAATAGGTATTTGGGAATTTTTCTGTTAGTTACTGCTGCTGCACTCAGAAGGAGGACAATGAACCCAGAGTTTGGAGGTGGCGGAGAAGACTAGATTAAGACGACAACTAAACCACTAGTAGTTTGATTTCATACCTGATGAATTTTGCTGCTGCTGGGTGGGGCCTCGTGTACTGGGTGAAGGAGAGGTGCTAGCATCATCCTACAAAGAGAAAAACAGGACATTACTTAATTCTGGAGATGAAGCACAGAGTCCTGTTCTGCTCTGGAGACCAACTGCAGCACAGGTGGTACAAAAGCAAGTTTCCTCCAAGCATGTCCAACAGGCACTGCTGCCAAGGTATGACTCAAGTCCATTAAACTGTTAACCTTTCTCTCCTTTTAGCATGGCAAAATACATCCTTTTTGGTTTTTGCTAACATGGACACCTTTTATGATTCTACTCAGTCACTCTCATCCCTGTATACCAAACCAGGCTGAATACAAACCATCCACTCAAATTTAGAAACTCTCTGTGATATGGAAACTGAGCCCCCTGAAGGAACAGTAGGTTAGATCCCAGCCTTTTAGCCCGAGACAGCCACTGGTATCAGTGAGGGTAGTCCAAGTACTAACAGAATGTAACAAAATCAATCAATACTCCTCCTAAGTAGAAGATTAAACACTACATCACAGATTTGGACTCTTTTTTCTGGGATTGATGTGTGACAGATCATAAAACATTCACCCATATATTTGACATGTCAATATTATTTAGCAGCCCTCAAAACACACTCAGGCAAAGCGTTAACTGTGCATTGTCAAATGGACTTGCACCCAGTTTGACAGAAGATACCCCCACCACAAAGTGTACTCAAGATACACATTAAACAGATGATCTCTAAAACACCTTTCTAAACAGTTTGGTGCTATCAAAAAGTTTGATTTGGCGTATAACCAAATGCAGAGCTTCAAGGAGAGAGAACAAGGGGCAAAAAGACAGGAGAGGCTGAATAGTTAGAAACTAAATGGTGCCTTTAATCTCTGAGTGTATCATTCAAAACCAGTTTTGGGGCAAGATTAAGAGCAATGGTTGCATAGCAGCAAGGGTTCAATAGGCAAATTCCATGCTTGAAACATGCCTCAAGGAACATGCAAAAAATAGCTGCTTTTTTCCTTAAACAGTGCAAGTGCTTATTCTTGCTTTTGCTACAAACCTTTCAGACTGGGGTGAGATCTTCATTTTCTGAATGGTGTTCCTGCTGAGCAGCTGTTACTTTGTCTTTGGAGGGAATATCTCTGTATCGGTGATATGAGGCACACATGATGCTTTATGAACTTGCAACCATGGCAGAGAGCCTTCACAAGGGTACAGGTTAGCAACAGCGATGCTGTATGAGCGGTAGCCCAGGAAAGCACCACAGGGAAAGGGACATAGCATAAATCCTAGCCTCTCTTGAAACTGGAATAATCTCCCATGCTTTGCCAGTTCAGCAGGTAAAAAAAAGTGGTTGAATCTGCATGTTGAACTCAAAATTGCTGCATCAAGTTCAGTGTAAAGACAGAGTCAAATCAAAACTCTTGTTGAATTGCTTTTGTGGACAACATACAGACAGAACAGTTAAAATAGAAATGAATCAAAGTTCCCTAAAGTTGTTCAAATTCTGTCTGATTTTAGTGTAAATATCATAAACACATATTTAAACTTTCGAATGGTCTAGTGGTTAATACACTCTTTCCCCATCCCCCCACAGAGACATGTTTTCTATGGACTCTGGGATCTGAAGTGAGTCGATTCTTGCTTTGCGTGGAGGATGGCAATCTAAAGTTACACCACATGGTTGATGATCCGCTTCAGCTTAACTGAAGCCGCAAATTTAAAACAAGAAACATGGACTCAATCTCACATTGACTTGCCAGAAGGTTCAATGCATTTTCTTAAGGGGCAAGAATCTACCATACCCTACCACACTCGGCTCAGATCATGAGAAAGCGCCTACTAACCTCATTTGGACAAAACCTCATCTATGAATAAAACAGCAATTCTTGTTTATAGGGTGCTGTTCCCAGGAAAGGTGGAAGCAGTTACATTTAGCTTTTGACTGAATGTGCAAATCTATTCCTGGATCAGCACTGCTTGTCATTGCCTGCCACACACAGTGAATGAGCACAGGACTTCAGATTACAAGGCAGCACATCAACATATTTGCAAGAGCACAACAGTGAAGAGTCACTTACGTTTTGGCTTTCCTCTTCCTTTTTGTCAGCTGGCTTGTCTGACTGTGACGCTGCTTTCCTCCTTTGCAAAGGAACATGAGATAGGACACACAGTCAACCCTCTAGAAACACATCCTCCATGTGGGAAGGCTGATTCAGGCTCTGGTGGGAGTTATTATTTACTTAGTTCATCCTAGGGAATGCGACAAAGGCTGGATGTGTTCGGTTGCGTAGGATTGAGGTGGAGGCAAGGAATCCAGACCTCGGTGATATGACTCAGAGAGAGGGGCAATATTATGATGCAGTGTTTGACAGAGGAACACAGGGTGCAGAGCATAAGGAAATATGTCGAAGCAGAGGAAGGAAGCACTGCTGGATATGAAATTGGGTGAGAAAGGGATGGCTTCTTTCTAGGGTTCAGGAAGTAGTGGCTCCTGTGTCTGACAGAGGAGGAAAAACCCAAACCCCCACAGGGGTTTCTGAGGACCAACCCAACCCTCCACAGGTGTACTGCAGTGATGACACTATGTTCTCAGCCAGCTCCAATATAATTTTTTCACCTGTCCTACATCCCCCATCCCTGTTTCCACCCAGAGAAAGGGCTGTAGCAGTGCTCTCATGTGATGGGAAGACAGTCAGAAAAGCCCTTCAACCCAGGTCCATCCTCACGAGGAAAGATCGGGCACCATTTCTGCTCAGCCAAGACCCCTGCTCCCTCCAGGGTGGGAAAGCTCTGGTGGGAGACCACGAGTTAGGAAATGAGTGCACCAGCCTGGGTTTTCAAGTGCCTTTGGTCAGTGATGGAAGATTATTGCTGTCTCAAATCCAATTCAAGGGCAGCAGAGCTCCTCAGCCCTGTAGTCCCAGGACTGGCAGTGTTGGTGGTGCCTGCAGAAGTTGAGTGAGGACCTGAAACCCTCGCTCTGTCCTGCTTCCCAAGGAGAGGTAAAACTCTCTGAGAAGCAAGCAGCAAAGAGCTGCAATACAGCCACTGGAGCAATTGGACATGAGAGTAAACAAAGATGTTGGTTGTTTATCTTTGAAGAACACATGGTAAAACTTCTTGGGTGTTAGCCACACGGGCTGAAGAAAAGAAAACCAAATTCTTGATTTTCAAGCCCTATCTAGGACCTAAACAGTATCCAAGTGTGCCAGGTACTGATTGTCTAGACATCCAATTTCCCACTGTAGACAATTAGGGGAACTGCAGGTCTAGTCTCCACATGGACTTTGGTTGTGATGATCCTTATCCACCTGTGAGCACTACATTTAGCAGCTGTTTTTTAAAACACCAATATAATAGGTTTTCCTTTTACTCTTGCTTCTGAAGTGGAAAAAATTAATCTCTCAGAAAAAAAAAAAAATCCCAAGTGGCACTTAGAAAGGCTTCTGAGTTTCAAAACACTGCCACAAGTTTGTCAAAGGATTTTTTTTCATATCACTGGCAAAAGAAAAGCCTCACTGGATTCACAAATAGGAGGATTTTATGTAAATTTGACAAAAAACCAGAGGAGTAAACCACATGCATGTGTTTGTAGGACATAGCGCTCTGTGGGAATTATTTCCAGATATTCAACTGCATTAATAATTTTATTAGATCAGTAATAATTTTTATAGTCTTTCTGTAATAGTTACTTGATACTTCTGAGGAAAAAAGGTTATAATGATTACAAACCTGAGCGAGAGAAATATTTGCCAGGGTGAGAGACCAGTGTTAGATTTATGTCCTGCAACAAACTTTACTGGGCTAGAAATGATAGCTGTTTGTGAGATAGTTCATTATTCTGCTTGCACTTCAATTCTGAAGCAAAGGCCTAGTCTCATGGGGGCCACTAAATCTAGAGAGCTGTATTTTATACCACCTGAGCTCTCAGAAGCGCTTTCCTCCATTACTTACCCAGCATTATACACATTCCCTGTTTCTGAGCGAGGGTTTTTTTGTTCAGAAACGGGCCCCTGAGATCCCCTGCTCATCATTTGGTGATTTCTGTATTGAGCGTGCTCAGTTTAAAAAAAACATCTTTCTTCCCTCCTGTCTGCCAGCTCAGTGAGAGCAACCTGGAACACAGTGCCAGGTTCTTCCCTTCTCTACGCATCACACGCAAAAGGGATTTGCAGCCAAAAGAAGTCCTCTCAGTATCAGTTCAACGGCATGCGCCACTTGCACCCTTGACTGACACTTGTTTATTTCCAACGACTTCCATGGTTTTGTGAAGCAAAATTTAGGAGACAATTCTGTTGCTGTCAACTCCCTTGGAAAGGATTTGCAGCTCAGTTGTTTTCAGAGTAGAGGCAGCACGGTGCTCGTGGCAGTGCAGGTGCTTTTGTTAAGATAGGGAGGGGATTTGACCCTGAGTACTTGAAGACACGGAATCCCACTGCCGAAAGCCATACTGGAGTACATTTTAGACTGGAACCACAGAAATTTGTAGGATTTCTATATCCAAGCCTATGAGACATCCATTTAGCTTGCTGGCTTGAACAGGGCTGGTTACCCCAGCATCTAGTCACCCAGCCTTACTTTGCTTACAGACATCTTCCAGTTCAGCAAGGTCAGTCTTGATATATAGCAGCACAAAATAGATCAGAAGGTGAACCAGTAAGTAACTATTAAAAACTGTTAAGCTATTTTCATTCTGAAAAGAGAGAAAACGATCTATTTGGTATTTTACACTGCTAGTAACTTTTTATAATGTTGTGTATTTATTAATGCTTTCCAAAAGATTACATCCACAGTCCATGTTCAGAAGGCCTTCTGAAATGACCAGGACATGGAGGAAAGTTGGAATCAGATCCTCTGAACTGGGAACTGTTTTTATACCAGACAACATTATTTAAAAACTCCATCTCTGCACACTATACAACTGTACCTACTCTTCATTATTTTACTTATCCTTTTCTTTCATTATTCATAAGTTAAAAAAAAATAGTGCTAAAAATAAAACATCTAACACTAGGAACTTGGGAGCCTGACAGAACATTACTGATGGAATCAGGGGGGAAAGAGAAGGAAAAAATAATTTGAATAATTGAGTGCCTTTTAACAGCTGGTAGCTTGATACATCACAACTCACTTTTGTGGAAAATAACTTGGCTAGCCTGCCTCAAACACACTGAGAATCGATAATAGTTTACCTGCAAAGACGTCCTTCTATTGCACTTCTGTTTATATTTTTGGGCCCAACATCCTGAATGTGCTGCATAAAGAATGATTTGTCTAAGCTCCTTTCCCAGTTTACTCTTTCCAAAAACTGTAACTTTGAAATAGATCTGGTAAAATGGAAAAACCACTGTGGGTTTATTTATCACCATCTTTGAAGGTTACCACACTGCAGGATTTGCTACAGCAGCTAAACTCTGCCAGGTATCATTGCTGCAACATCTACATTTCACATTAAAGGCCATATGATACCAGCGACTAACATCTCTGCAGGACCTGTCAAATTGCAAAGAAGCACCAAAGTGACCCATTACTAACCAAAAATGACAGCATCTTGTTCCACAATTTGCTGCAGAGCCCATGCTAGTGCTTACGTTAAGTCTAAGTACAAACCTTTTTGCCAATAATTTATTCATTTCTTCCATCAGTCCTCCTCCACCTCCTCCGCTACTTGTTCGATTGGCATCACTCTTAGAGACCCCACTGGGGCTGGACCCTCCTGAACCATCTTCTGGCTTAAGAGAGAAATCAACACTGGAATTAATGAAAAGTTTCATTTACAACCACACCCTTAATGATTAGTTTTTCCTAATTATTAGGAACAGCAATCACAATCACAGCCCAAAACTAGAGATAGGATGCGTTCTGCTTTGGGAAGAAGACGCACGTGGATCTTACTAAAACCAGGACAGTCTGGGTGAGGCAAATACATGGGCAAATGATGAAAAAACCCACAGCGGTGTTTGTTCGTGGATATGTTTATGCATGGTTATGCCACACTTACCTAAGTGGACACCTATTGACATGAGGCCTTAACAGTCTACACTGTTTTTTGTAAGCATGGTGCAGTTTTAACCGCTTATAATGACTGAAAATACTAGCAGTTAGTACAATGGTGGACTTTGCCGAAGCAATGAAATCCCAGCAACATGAGAACTTGCAGCTGTTTGCTAATTAATATTTTCTGAAGAACAGAAATTTTACCAAACGTTTCCTGCTCAGTTTTGTTTGCACTACAAACTCACATTTAAAAGTTCACCTAATGGTCAGCTGAAGCATGTTTCACCATGTTTCACGCTGGATTTGCAGACCATTACACCAAGCTGCGCCAGGCTTTCCCGCAGTGGAGAAGAGCCCGTTGCGGAGTCCCAGTGCTACCTTCTTACCCGTTGAACTCTCCTTAGTTTGGCACCAGCCAGAGCCGCTGCAAGCCCTGACACTGACCCATCTTCAGTGCCAGCCCCTTGGCCGGCACCTGCTGGCAGTGGGGGCGGTGGGGGGGGCGCAGCTCCCATGGGTGGCGGAGGGACTGGGGGGGGTGGCGGAGGTGGGGGCCCCCCGGATGAAGCAGGGATCGCAGCAGTGCCACTGGGATGACCAGGTGGAAGTGCTGGGCCTGAAATGCAGAGAACAGAAATGAGACAAGAAGCACGGTCTCCTCCAGCCCGTACGCAAGGTCACGTTCCTGCTCCCAAGGTCATGACCTGACTGCATGATGAGTAAGCAGCGCAAGGAAGCACCAAGTGGAAGAATGGGAAATGGTGGCTGCATCAACGGTCAATCAGCTACAGTTGTGTCCTCTTGCAAGATGCTGTCACTGATAAACTAGCCTTCTCCCTCCTTTTCTCCCTGTCTGGGCTAGTGTTTTATTCTGTGCCAAAATCAAAACACAGACAAAACTTCCCAGTTCAGAAGTGGCACCTTCTTTTGCTCCTCTCATAGCTTTCTACGTGGAGATAATACGCTACATCAGCCAACTCCATGGACTTCTGTTAAAACCAGCTTTTCACCTCATGGGCTATAGCAACACGTCCTCCTTTCTCTTGAACAGTGGGCATGTGATCTCAGCTGGTCTTGCAAAATAATGGGGGGAGAGTCCAGCTCCAAGTACCCCAAGGTTCAGCAAAGCTCCTGAAAGCAGCAGCCTGTTGGAGGGGCTGATGGCGGGTAACTCCCTTGCAGTGTTTTGCCTGTCTGTGATGGGTCAGTTGAATGAATCCACTTCCCCAAGGGTATTTCCCCACATTATGCTCTCTCAGAACAGGCTGCTCCTGATATATAATCACAGGTTCAGTTTTTCACTAAGTGTTATTTTGAAAGACATGTGGGTTTTGACTGAGCAACATTTGGAAAATGTATTTAGCATTAGCAGCCTGGTTTTCTTCTTATCTAGGTTTTCCTACAATACTGCCTTATTTCTGTGGTTACTTCTGCCATTATTTCACACTCCCGATTCCATTCTTGAAATTAAACCATAGCTGCCATTAGAAATACTTCAAACATTTCAAGCCCTCTTTGGTTCACGAACATAATAGCTAGTAATTCATTGTGGGTACAGTTAATTGTAATTGCAAAACTACACCCACCTAACTAGAGCCCAGCCTGCAGCAAAAATTGCACTGAGTCAAAATAATGAACTGATGTGAGTTTAAAATAACTTTATTGAACTAAGTGGATTTCAAGGACTTGTATCAGCTGAAGGACTGAGCCTCCAGTGGTTGCTGTAATATTTTTAGCAGAAAGTAAAAGAAAATGTCTGTTTTCTTCCTTTTCTAGGCACATCATTTAAGCATTACATGTGGTTATAAACGGAAATGGATCCAAGTCACAAAACCTATGATCTGAATTGCAAATAGGCATTACTCGTAACTGTCTAACTCCACAGGCTTTAGACAAGCGCTAGAAATCAACACCATACGCAAAGTGGCAGACCCAAGCTCTTGATCTGCCGGCAATGAAAAAGGTTTGCTGGAATAGTTGCAGTGACAAGCCCTCAACTATAAATGCAGTTTATACCAGGAAGAGAGTTTCTAGAATGAAATAAATTATACAAGCACAGGGGATTCTGGGTAACTTTGACAAAATCCATATTATAAGTTTTGCTGGTAACAGAAATACCACTTAAGAAAAAGAATAAAAATCAGAACCTCTACTAATATTGCTACACAGACAACAAGTTTACCACAGACCTGGCCTCCAGCTTCAGAAGAGCCCATCCACTATGTATGGACCAGCTGAATATAGGTTCTGTATGAAGCTCACTGCCAAATGCAGTTTGACTCTGCTGAATGATAAAAATCTCCTTCTGGGCTAATACAGTAAGAATATGCGTTGCAACAACCCAGCTACAGGGCCCTGGCTTTTAGCCTTCTTGCTTTTAGCTAAGAAGGTCCCTGAACCAGTCCTGAGTGATTTAGGTACTTTTCCACCTTGGTTCCAGAAATCACATACAGCAGGAGTAGCCTTGGGTCTCTCAGCCCTTTTTCTAGCAGTCACGGGCAGTGCCAAGAGGGCTTTTGAAATAGCTGAAAGCTAGGGTTTTATACAGGTCACAACTCATTCAAAATCAGTACTTACTCAAGTGGGCAATGGCTGATGAAGTCATGTAAGGAGGGGTCCTCCTGGGCATAGTCACCTCAGACACAGCAGCGTAAGGGGGAGGCAATGGAAGACAGTGTGACATGGGCTGATACCACTGCTGTGGAGGACAAGATGATGGATGGGAGGATGGGGAGGGAGCCTGGCCAAAGGAGCCAGGGGGGCTGGCAATGATGGGCAGCAGGGAGGAGGGTGCAGCTCCTAGGTGTGGAAAGAAGGAACCATCCACACTTTTCACCTGGGTCCCAGAGGGGCCTAAAGCAATTTGTTCTTCAGGATGGCCATTCAGAGGTACATTTGTTGAGATCTCCTGGCCTACTTTATCTGTGGGTCCCCTGATCCTGTCAGGTGGGACAGGAATCACGGGCAGGATGGTGGGACCACGCGGCTGCAGGATATCACCCCTCTGCAGAGGTGGTGCATTTGTGGTGTGGGAAGCAGAAGAACAAGGAGAGCAGGAAAGAGAAGAGCGCCTGAAAGGCTGGCAAGAGGTGAAGGGAGAGTGGGAAGGATGGGGAGGTGGTGGAGACAGGGAGGTTCGCCTGATGCCTGGTGTTACAGTCCTGCAGTTTGCGCAGGCTGGAGGGGAGGAACCTGGGGCCATGGGCAGCTCAGAGGCTGAGTGCCTGTGCAGGAGCTGCGGGGGCTCTCTGGCTCTCCGCCGGGATCTGAAAGAGGATTGACTGGTGGGCTCGGGGACAGAGGATGCTGAAGAGACAGTGCTGGCATGAGATGGTGGCAGGGGCACAGCACCAGCGGCAGGAGCTCCACAGTTACTGCAGCTGAGAGGAGGAGACTGGGGCTGAGAGGGGGGAGAGCACACGCTTATCTGAAGGGTGGAAACTAAAAGAACAGAAAAGACAAATGAAAAGAATAAGATGGGTACATGGAGAGGAAAGAAACCAAGGCAAAGTGGAACGGAGAAAAAGGAACCGCAAAGTAAATGCAAACAGAAACTCAAACGAAGCAAAGAGGAGATGGTGCAGGCACCAACTTGGGTGTTTCCAACCCCTGGCAGAACCAGAGAGCTGTGTGGAGCAGGACTCAGGCAGCACAGGCAGGGCTGTGTGCTCCAGTGCCAGTGAGGCTCCTCCAAGCCCCCTATGAATCTGAGTTAGGATCACAAGCATCACCCTTGCACCAGGGGCACCTGCAAAGCACATGCTGAGCATAGCGGTGGCCACCTCGTAGCCAGGAAGGGGGCAGCCACAAGCCCCTGGGAACCAAGTCCTGCTCCTCGTGGATGCTGAGGCAGGATTTTGGCTATATTCCCTATGCAGAATAGCACACAGTAACCTGTGCCGAAACAGTCTAACAACTTCTGTCACTGGCTAAGTTATGTGTGTAAGTTTGAGTTGGTTTCAAGTGAAAAACTAAAAATTTGTAACAGCTGAGGAAAAACATTTCAGTTATGTGGCCAGATTAACTGAAAAAAATTCCCCAAAACATAAGCCCAAACACAAGATGGCCATCTTGGCTTGCTTGCTCTGCCTTCTTTCAGAGAGGCAAAGCCATACTTAGCAGTTAGAAGCTATTCATGTCATCTCTTCTCGAAGCTTAGTGCAACTTAATATGCTATAAAAGATTTTTGTAAGCTCATTAAATATATATATATATTTTCCATTAAGCTCACAGAAGACTCCTCACTTCATGACCACAAAATCCCCACTGATGAGCATCTACAGCAGTATTTTCCTCTGCGCTGTAGTTTGCTTTGTGCTGCAGAGTGATGGGGAGCGCCTGACCTGGCACGTCCAGCACATCCACCCTTTCATGCTGACATCCCCTGGAAACATGGAGTCACTCTTACGGTGGCTGTGCAACCTGCTCTCCTCATGGGTGTGGAAGAACCATGGCCAGGACCCCTCGGTACACTTAAGATACCCCTCAGCTGTACAAGTTTTGCCAAGTGCAAAACCTGCCTAACTCCACCTGCATGCCCCAGACCTGAGCCTCTGCGAAACAACACGACCATGCCCAAATGCATCTAAGTTCCTAGCTGAAAATGCTTTAAAATCTAATCATAACTACAACCACTTTTAGCAGTTTAGCTCTTGTATAGCACCACAAAAACACCAACTACAGCTAGAGGAGACAAGCAGGGAGACACTATATCTGCTTGGTTTGATACATGCCTGTGGTAGAGGTTCTTCTTTCCAGAGATTCCTGGCGCTGTTGCTGTTGCTCCATCACTTGTCTAAAACAGCAATGAAAAAACTCTCGGTCATTATGTATTCTTTACAATTTTGAGCAAAAGCTTTATAAACTGAGAAGCACTCAAGCTGTATGTCTTGGGTGGTGTGAGCCAGTCCCTCACAGAAATGCTGTTCCTGTGAGATGGAGGTGGGTTTGATCTTGCCCTGGCCGCAGCAGTGCCATTGCATGCTCTGGGGAAGGGTAACCAGGACATTACTCTGCCCCTGCCAGACACTGCAGGGGCTGGTTGCTCCACTTAAGACAATGCCTCAGTGGGCTCTGCAGGAGGAGTAGTCAGCAGCCCAGGTCCAGGAGAGCACAGCAACCACACATGTTATTAACCTGAAGTGCCTGAGCATTGCAAGGGAAGAGTAAGGGGCGTCTCACACAAAAGGACGCAGTCCTGAGTCTTTTACAGATCGGGAGCCCGAAGGACTTGTAGTTAAAATGAAAATATAAGGAAGCCTGATCTGCGTTTAGGTGCTGACTGTACAAAAGCCGTCTTGTCCAGCTGCACAATCTGGCTGACAGCCTGCCACCTGATGCCCCAGCACAGCCGCCCCTGTGCCAGCCAGCGTGGCCAGGGGGACCAGGGCTGCCGCATTTCCTCCGCAGATGCAGAACACAACACTGCACTGTTGCTTTTTTGGCACTTTCGTCCCCAGGAGCTGCTAGCTCCCGTGCTACCCAGGCCTGGTGTCCCATAGGGAAATGCACTAACAAGCCTTTTCCCCGGGTCCGCTTTCCAGAGATGTGCAGTTCCCAGGGTCTATCAGCAGAGGTCTTCTCTCGCACACTGAAACACTTCTGCAGAAAGAGCTGTCACTCTGACCCCTGCCACAAACCCTCCCAGGCATCTCTCTTGTTAAAAAGACTGAGATCTAAAAATAGGCTATATGCTAGGCTTTTTACCGTGTGCATGGATATGGAGTAAAGATTTCAACAATACTAAAACACAACTCTGAAATTACCTTACTGGAGCACTTGGTAATAAGGTTTAGTATAATTTTCTTCCATGATTTGCAGGCCAAGTTTGCCTTGAATTTGTTCCATATACATTTGGGTCAGTCTTAACTGCTTAGAGATTTCTTTTTTCTGTAACAACTTTAGTTCATGGTCTGTACAGTAAGGCAAGCTTAACTCTAGGCAATACTTCTATTTTGACTCCTTATGTAATATTTTAGCAAGATCTCCCTGTTACAGTTTTACTTGTACTTTCCTGAGTCTCAATTTAAATAATTCTATCTTCTTACATATAAATAAAAGCTTTTTTAGAAAAAATTCCAGAAAAATAAAGTTACATTATGTAAGGAAAAAAGAATGTCTTAGTTTGCAAAACAAGTTTCCCATATTTTAATTCTAATCCAATAGATGGGACAGGAGAATCCACGATTATAATTATTTGCTGTGGAGGGATCAGTCCTAAACTGGTTTTATGTTCAGGACATGCAATCCATTGAACACTGGCAATTTCTGGAAAACCATTATAGGCAGCTGAGGAAATTATTATATGTGCAAAGAGAAAACAGTTTTGAGGAACAGCCTTAGCTGTCTGATTCAACTGTTTTCATTTAAGCTATGACACTTTAAACCAAATAAATAGAAATCTTTACTACAGTACGTACCCTGGCTCTTACTTGATAGTTATGGGCTGAACTCTTATGCGACAGCATCAGTTGCACTGCTAAAATTTCAACTGTAAGCACATGTACTAAGAATTTCATAAGCATACCATTCCCTACCTTAGCTTGGCATTTATTAGCAAAATTTGATAACGAAAACAACTTGACACATTTTCCTCATTAAACCTGGGGAAAATTCTAGGTTTATCTGGAGGACAGACTTGGAAAACTCCAGCCTGACTGACCAGGATAGAAATACGGGTAAGATGTCTCTAAGTCACTAGAGCCACTGTAGAGCAGATACAGGTGCAGGGTGCTCCCCCAAAAAATGGGTCAGCCAGTGCCATTTGGAGTCGTCGGGGTTCACACCAGCCCTGTCTGCCCTTGGGCAGAAGCAGTATACGTGCCAAATACACTCTCCCAGACGTGCTAAAAGGAGAAGTTCTTACACTCTTAGGAAGTCAAATTTATTCCAGTGGAACTAAATAAAGCCTGAGATTGGCACAAGGCTGCTTAAGGAGTATGCAAGGAGTAAAGTGAAAGAGGTGAAAAATTACACTCTGACTTAAAAATATATTCTTTCAACATTTGTTTAAAGGTCTCTACCTTTTAAACAGACAAATTTGCAGGGTAGTTACCATAACTTCATTTCCTTGCCTGCTTATAAGATGTTCAAAAAAAGCTAGGCCTAAAATTAGGTCTGCTCTATGCTTAAAGAATGCATCAGCTTAATTAAAGCTGAAAATCCTCAAGTGCAGGTGCAGTAATATCTAAGTGCATCTACTGGCATAGCTTATTCCAGTCCAGTGGAGCAAAAGAAACTTTCCCAGAACTATGAGCCCTGTAGTAGTTCAATAATACCTACCCAAAAGGCTTTTACTGTCTCTAAGCAAAAAACAATAAATAATTTTTTTTTCTGATGCAGTTAAGCTGCTTACACTTTAAATGTACAGACTAGACACCTAAATTTGAGGTTTGAGTTACATATAGTCTGAAGAATCAGTAATTTCCCCTGGTTAAATGAGGAGCTGGATGAAGCTGTCCTTCAGCCAGGCAGCAGGGACAGGCGGCATCCCCCCTGCCTCTGGGTGAGCAGGAGCTCTCCTCTGACCTTTGTGACAGCTCTGCTATCCCAAAGTAAATCTTACACATCTCAGGTGAAATATCATTACCCGCTGACCCATTTCCTAGTCATATATAAATCCTTACTAAATCTCAGGCCATTCTGAATTATTCGTAAAGGCACAGGAAACCAGTTTCCCTACACTTTCCTTACAGTTTTTGGGGAGGGGGAAAGAGAGAATCCTAAGTACCTACCACAGCCTGTGTAAGGGCCTTGTCTTCACTGACCTATACATGGTTTTGTGTAGGGACCAGTCAGAATGGTAGCCCTGGAGCACGAATGCAAACAATATATTGCAAGATATCATCCCAGGAGCGTGTGATAGTAAGCTACACTACTCATAGGACCAGGGCAGTCCCTGGACCCTGCAAGGGGCGGACCTTGCCTGCTTACAGGTTGCACCTACAAATGAAGGCAGACCCCACTGAGCATCCGTCATGTCAGACCAACATCTGACATCTTTGGTGCTGAACTGCCTCTCCAGATCTGTTTCCACTAAAATCCTTACAAAGCTATTTATTATCTGAACCAAACACTGGGTCTAGTCCTCTGGAGGGCTGACTGCACTTGCAGATCCTCCTCTCGTTACGGAAGCAAATGGAGACACCTCATTTAAGCAATGCCAGGCACTGAACTTGGAACAGTGACAGGTCCTGCAGATTTCTGTACTCCAACACACTCCTGATGAAGTGAGGCTTATCAGCTTGTATGTGTTACGGCAGAATATTCTGTGGTGTTTCTCATACAGTACGAGAAACGCACTTGCAGTGCGTGGGAATATGGGGAGCAAAGGTGCATTTTTTGTCTGCACAAGCCTATGCTTCAACAGGGAAGCACAAACCTGGCTAAGCAGTGCTGCTGGCATGGGCACCACCAGTGCCCGCAGAAAGATCACGGCTCTGACAGCATGGACTACTGGTCAGACAAGGAAACGTTGTCCAGAATGGGACAGGTATGTCTAATACTTAGCAAAGGAAGCTGAAGATACTGCTGCTACAAGGGATTTCTACTGCTGCTACAGGACTCTTGGCTGAATCAGCAAAGCTGAAATGAGATGGGCCTCATAATTTTATTATGGAGACAGGTATATAAGGATGGACACTCCTGCCTACCTTCCCTTTGATGTCAAGGAGACCACTCCTAGCAGCTAGAGAAAAGGCCACGTGTAATAATGGCACTAGGGCTAGACATACATGTAAAGGTGAAGTGTATGACTATACTTTCATGTATTATGGTGGTTTAGAGCAAAACATTCATAAAAGGAACAGCGTATGATACAGGAAGTAGCCATATATAAAATGGGTCTAAGTTATTAATAAGAGTATATATGGTCCATCAGATGCTCCCTGGGCAATGTGACTGTCAGCTGCTAGCAGGTGGTCCAGAACAGGATAAGGTTAGGCTTTCTTAATGTGCTTGAAAAACACACACTCTACAAAATGCTTTTAAACATGTTTTGTCTTTAACTCAGAACAGCAGCATGCCTCACGCTTGCTTTGAGCAGAGTTTACCTAGGGCTTCAGTTCACCCTTTAAAAAGTCATTACAGAATCATTAGCAATAATTACAGAAAACTCAGAATCACCTTCAAACAGGTACAAGTAAAAAGAACAGTGCTTATTGGTGGGCAAGGACTGCACGTTCATCCAAGTTACAAACTAGAACTCTACCATAGCTGATTAACTCCACTTACCTTCTCTGTGCTTCCATCTCATCTGGAGATGGCCCATTCTGGACCTGGCGCTGGGCAGCTGGACCTACACAAAAAAAAGAAGAGAATGCTATTAGGAAAGCAAATGTAGCTGACTTTTTCAAAAAACAGTGCCACTCGGATTAACTGCTTCTCCATCTTACTATGAGAGAAAAGCCTCAAGCATTATTGTCTTCTCTTTGCTTTTTTTTTATTTTATTTTTTCTTATTAGACAAATCATCGCCTCCTGTAAATTTTTAGTCCCACTGGGAGAATCCAATGGCTAAATGCTATTGCTGCTCTGATGCTGAGTTGGCATCAAGAAGCTACCTGATGGAAAGTGCAAGGAGATGCAAGATTAAACAAGACTTTTACAAAGGTGGCTTTTCTTTTTGCAACACTGTCGTCCTTCTGCTTCTGCAGAAGCTCACCAAGCTAAGCTTTCACTGGCATTCACCAACAAAACTCAACTATCTGTGTCACCATTTAAGTCACGTCTTCTCCAGAGTCAATCTGATCATTTAATCTCTTTTCTTGAACATTTAATCAAGCACACTGACACATGCCAGTTTCAGAAAGAAATAATTATTCTGAAAATAAAAATAATTGTTG
Organism: Scopus umbretta; assembly: GCA_013400535.1. Classification (NCBI taxonomy): domain Eukaryota; kingdom Metazoa; phylum Chordata; class Aves; order Pelecaniformes; family Scopidae; genus Scopus; species Scopus umbretta. Next base: position 6,527 of record VZTL01071730.1, on the reverse strand, counting down.
GTAACATAAGCTACAGTGGTCTTGCAATCAGTGGAAGAAGGATTGTTCCACTGATTTGACAAGGTGGCTTTCAACTTGGACTAAATAAATAAGAGTTCTATTACATGCAACAGCAGTTTTCCTATAAATAACACTGAGAAATAGATCAGTTATATGCAGGAAATTATTATTTCTACTTTATTTTTTTTAATTTTCAAATGTAAAATTTCATCCTTTTAAAAGTTATCCAACAAGAGCAAATTAGAATTAAACACTTACGAACCCAAATATGTCACTCACAAATTGTTAAGGATATTTCTCTCAATTTTCTTTGTATGTTTCTGCCAGGCAGAATGTCATCTGAAAACAAATTTAGAAAGTATGACTGCGTGAAAACAGGAGAGATGGCAGAAATCCATCGCAGTCAGAAATTCCAGAGCATTGACTGATCCTGGTGAAATTGTGCATATCTTTGAAATGTCTTTGAGGACTAACATTTGCAGAAAGGGAACACAGCAGTTTCTGAAAATAGGGCCAATGTATTCCAGTTTTGGGTATCCCAAAATTGGATCCAGTGGCAACCACTGAGTCAAAAGCTCTGACATTTAAAAATATCTTGGGATTGGGTATGACGTGAAGACAGTTCACTTCTTTAATGTCTCATGACTGACAACTTAATATTGTTTGTCACATGCCTTTCCAAATTATTTAGACAGAAATGCCACAGTTTGTAAAGATCACACAAAACAATGAAGAGGGGGGGAGGGTGGTTTTTTTGGAAGCAACCCTCAGGAAAAAAACTTAGCAGGTATTTGTGAAGCACAGAGCAGGAGGCTCACGTGTAAGGAGTTTAAGGTGTAACAAGGATGCCATGTTACCGCGTGAATGTTTGTACTGTGCACCTTCACCACTGAAGTGAAAGAAGGCCAGAGCTACCACTGAGCAACAGCTACAGAGCAAATTTAAACTTCTTCTGAACACAACAGGAAGACACGTAAGGTCCCATTCCCAACCTGTGGAACTGGACCAGACACCCCACCGGCAGCAGTGTCACTGTTTTGGACCCTGGCCCTGGCGTGCTGTCCTGTGCACACACACGTACCTGTGAGATATTTCAATAAGCAGACTTCTGGGTAAAAGACTTTCAAGGCTTAAGCCAGTTACACCTCCCACACTGGGTAACAAATTCCACCGTGACAAGCCTTAGCCATGCTGATCCCTGCATATGTTCTCAACACAAGAAACCTGCCCTTGTATAAAAACTCAGAGCATCATACAGAAGCCTGCAATGTGCTCGGAAAGAGGACTAAAAGTAGGCGCCAACATGAAGAAAAAAGGCCAGAAGATGAGGAAGCATAAACAATTCTTCCCTGGCAATTAATAATGTCAAATTGTATAGGAGGCTGTTATGATGCCATCTTAATCTGGTACTTTGGCGTGAGTCTTCTCTTGGGGCCAAATGCCCAGAAAAATGAGGCAGTGTGGCCAGTTTGACTAATACTAGACACGTAGAAGGAATTAAAGACCCGATTATCAACACCACACACACAAAAAAAACCAGCTCCTTTTTCCTGTGGGCACTGTTATGAACTCGCTATGTAGGTTTAAAACCAAATAAATCCAACCAAATCAATTTGGAAAGCAGCCTAAAGAAATCCTTTTAAGGCAACATTACAAAACACATCTGGAAGTTGGGGTTGTTGCTTTTCATCACCTGGAGCTATCTCGAGCTGATCTCGCATAGCAGGCAGGTAAATGAAAGAGCATATGAATCTGCAAACAAGTCCATCTCAGTTTTCAGCACGAAGGAGTCCTAGTAAATTCAATGAATTTATTTATATTTGCCGGTATGTATGTGTATGCTTGCAGGGTTAAGACCACACTTGAAACTAAATACACAGCTTTTGGTTACAATACATGGTTGCAAAATGAACAGTGGCTTTAAAAAATTTGTTTGTGGTACAGCAAATACCTGATATATTCCCAGGGCAGACCACAAGTTAATTCAGAGAATGCTACTGGAAAAATTTTCCCTCACTTCACTGAAATAACTTAATTTCACTCCCTTATTCAGAGATGAGCTCCATGCATTAATAGTCCCTAATTATTTTTTTTTACATTAAGAGCCCCAGATGATTGTTTCAGCTGGCAGCGTTTTGTTCTTATTATTATTTGGTCATAGTGTGAAATGTCCTTACAATGAAGCACATAAAGCTCCTAATTATGTTTTGAAATTGCCAACTTTTTCATAGTTTCTATAGAAATGCCCTCCTCTTTTGGCAGACAAAAACTAGAGAAAAAAGTCAGAAGGAAAAAAGCTATTTCAGACCTGACTCGGTAAATAATCGACATTCAAAAACTCTTTGAAGAAGTGGTGACAAATTTGCAGATATTTTTATTTGCTCATTAATTAAAAAAGCCAGACAACTTTTCAGATGCACAGGGTACATGACTGTATGGCCCCCAAAATACCTTAATTCTCTCTTGGATATCTTGAGACATGTAACAATTAGTGTTTTCTGAGTAATGACTAATTCCTCTCTTTTACAGGTTTAGATTTCTTACTTAAATCAACTGCAGCAAAACAATCATTCTTTTATTTAAATCTTTTCCAAACTCATTTTTCTTCTATTTTACTAGTGAGCAGTATNTGGCCACCACACTTAAAAGTCCAACCCAAGGTTTCAGGTCTGTTCATTGCCAGAAACATAAATTCTGCTAGCGTTCCTCCCCCCCTGCGCCAGTCCAGACTTCTCAGCAGACCCAGACACACCACCGTCTGATGTGAAGTCTGCAAACAACTTCGGTCTCCATAATGGTGGAGCATCTTGTTTCCCTCATCCTTGAGCTTGCTTTTAGCATGCTCGGCCAAAGCTAATACAGATACTGAAGGCAGGGATTATTTTTGAGTTTGGTTCTGTATGTGTATGCTCTGCAGCGCACATAGAGCAGACATCTGTTTGACTAAGGGGTTTTTAAATTCAGGTGGATTTCTAGGTTTAACTCCTCCCCACGTTTTTAGATATTTCTCAGACCTGAGCAGGCAGGAACGGTAAGGGCTCTTGGTGATGGCATCCTCATTTAAACACGCTTCTCGAATCGCCCTGTGAGCTGCCTCCGACCCTGAAAGCCTTTGGGAACAGCCTCACAGAGAAGAGCACTTCTCAGCACAATAACCAGGAGAGACAGTTTTGCTGCTGACCTGTTTGCAGTTTCACAGCTGTTGCAATCTACATTTTTAGCCACTAATTAATGCAGGAGATATACTGTGAATGTCTGTGTTTCCTTGCTTCGTTCCTTTGTAATAATTAACTGCATTTTTATGTACGCATCTTGTGATTCAGCTCAAGGCAGATTTTGGGAGCACACAGACATTTTCCATGTTTGCTGTTTCTCGTCCCACTCAGCTGTCTCAGCACCCACTCTGCCCTTGCCCAGCTGTCCCTAAAGACGGTGATGGGGAACTCCGGGCACAGGGCACTGCTTTGCAGTGCGTGATGGTTTCCATATGCCAGTGGCCACTCCTGCACCACTGTGCCCTGCTACTGCTCAGAGATGTCTGCATCCAGACCCACGGCGAGCCACAAAATAGGACCAAAGCTGTCACCGAGGGAAAACCCATGCTCTGCTTTCCGCTCTGGTGCAGTTGCAGCGGCAAGGCACAAGCAAGCAGGAACAATGTCATCACTTCTCTCCTGCTGGAGCAGCCCCAAGCGGTGTTTCTTCTTCCTCTTTCACTTACGCTACAACTGCAAGCACCACTGACTGCATGCACTCAAGAAAATTGCAAAACTAGGCCCATTTCCCTGGGCAACCAGAATTTTGTGCTTCTTCAATACAGAAAGTCCAGTCTAACCCACTTACAGTTCTTTTATTCATTATACATGCTGGAAGCAGCCCCCTGGTGGGGTTTCTGCCTATAGCCTCCATGGTCCTTATGGACCAGTGTGATGAATGTGGTGGGCCAAGGAAAGGGTCCAGAGTCAGAGCCAAATAAGAAATACATCTGGGCTTTAAATTCATGAGACTGAACATTTTTGTTCTGCATCTGAACAGAACATGACGATTCTGTGTGAAAAAAAACACAGCAGACTATGGGAGGAAAAGAGGTGAGAGACAGACAGAGAGCTCTCCTTCATTGCGTGATGGTTTCAGCACGTACTTGGATTGCGGAAGACTTGGTTTCAGGCACGAGGTCTGACCCATTGTCATTTATATCCTGGGAATGTGACATAAACAGTTGCTTATCCTGACCTGAACAAAGAAATCATTCCAGAGGACAAGTTCCTGCAAAGCTTTTCTTTCCCACAGAAATATCTTTCAAATAAATTGGCATTTTCTGACACACACAAAAAAAAAAATCAGTTGTCAAAAGAGTTTCTGACCAATGCTAATCCCAGCATCCCTGTTCAGGTACAGCCTAGTCCAGCATTTGCTGTGTCAGGGCACTGGAGAGGGCGCCCTGGCCGGGCTCCTTCCAGCTCCTGGGGCCAACCTGCAAACCCACGCTGGGACGTGGCTGGACAGTGCATTTTGCTGTCTTCACCACAACCTCTCCCCTTCACCCCCACACAGTTGGGGGGTTCCTTGCTGCTGATTGCGCTGCTGCCCAATCCCCGCCGAGCGCCCCAGAGGCAGACCAGCCTTGCAACGTGGGTGCGAAATCAAGTGGGCTCCGGGAAAAGGGGAAATTAATCTGTGTCTCCTTATACCACTGCTTCCCCCGGTCACAGCCTGGCCATACTTTTAGCTCTCTTGCCTCTGTTGGGCAATCACACTGCTGCTGCCCAGACTCTGTCAGCACTTTAAACATCTGCCTCTGCCCTGAGCACCTCAACCTGCTCTCGGCCCCTTTGGTCTGTCCTGGTGGGGACTGCACGTGCCGGAGATGTCCTGGCATGGCTACACGCTGCAAGGCGGCGCCCACCGAGGGAGCCGGCGCAGGAACCGGGCACATCATCACTGTGCTAGTGACACTGCGCTCAAACTCATTAGTAGAGACAATTATCCTGGACAAAGCACCAATCTAATTAGCCTAGATAAAGCACGTAGATAAAGCAGGGTGCCTACACTACTTCTGGGGCCCAAGCTAGTACAACCAGAGTTGGATGACATGGCAGGTCACGTAGACCTAAATTTCTATGGCGAGTTAAAGGACTGGGAAGAGGGATCACTCCACTCGCTGCACCCCATCACTTCAGCTGGGCAGAGCTGTAGCCCCTCATGTGTGCTCCCACGCTGCCACAGCATTTTCACGCCGGGGGTTTGGGACTCTGCACGTCCTGCCTTGTTGGACATGCAACAGCTCATGCATTAGGCGTGCTGTGGGGACTGTCTGTGTGACAGGGGTGCAGGGGCTGAGGCAAAGCAGACAGACGGACAAATGGGGCAGTTTTGTCCATGGGTCACTAATGGCTCAGTTTTAAAAATTTTAATGCCATTAGGGTTTTGTTGCACTGTTAATTATGCGACACAGCGCCTACGTCTCCCTACAGGATCCTGTTGGATTATTTGAATCATGGTAAGCAAAACGCATCCTGGCCAAGAGAGGGAGCACACCCACCAAAGGGAAGGTTTGGGTACAGTGCCACAAAGCCTGCTTTGAGGCAGTGTTTGCCTCATTCCCATTAAACTTTAACTTGAAATAGAATGAGGTTCAGAGAGTGTTATTCACAGGCATTTACAACAGAGTGCATTAAATACCTTCTATAACATCATTTACACATGGACCAAACTTTTCCTCTGAGAACTGCAAAGAACTTTATCAGCCTTAATTAAGCTTCACCAACGCTGTGAGGCAGAAGTTAAGTGACTTGATTACACCCAGGCCATGTCTGCACAAGTAAAATTTGTTTGCATCAATTTACCTACAGGTGAGATTTGCTACCGACACAGTTAAACCTATGCAAAAGGTCACCTAAGGCGCTCATTCTGAGGCAGACCAAATTAGTTCTGCTTTGACCTGCGGCAAGAAGAGTGCAGTGAAATGAGCATTTCCAGCTCTGCCAGAAAACTTCTCTACCTCCCTCCCTTGGTGACTGGCAGTGCTGCAAGTCTGTGGCAGTGCAAAGTAAAACACATCTTCTTAAAACCATCCCCAGCAGTCTTTTACATAACCTCATCTTACCTTATCCTACACTGGACAAGGAGCAGTGTGTATCCAGGTGCCAACTCTCAGCTGAATTGTAGAAACTCCCAGAAGTTTCTTACAGAAGCTCTTAAAAGTGCCATTCCCAAGATTGCAATTGCTTTACTGCTTTTCTTTTACCTTTTACCTGTAAGATTACTTTAACCTAACATGAAACAGACCCTCTTTAAACTGAAATAAGGGTATGAGCACAGGGGGTCTGTGTGGAGTCTGTTCATTTAAACTAAAAGCTGACTTCACTGCTGAAACTTTCTGATGTAGATAAGATTTAAGGACAGTGACAGAGCTGGAAAAACAAGCCTGGTATTAAACATGGGAGTGCCTTACCCTATCATTAGTTCACACCTCCTGCAAGTACATCTGTACAGGTCTGTGCACTGTGCACAGTCCTTTTTTTTTT
>VZTL01071718.1:0-13600 GCA_013400535.1 Scopus umbretta | reverse complement strand
TAATATTATATAATAATATAATAATAGATAATAGATAAAATTTATCTACAAAAATGACTGTGCAAGATTAACTTAGCCTCTGTTCTTTAGCAGACTAATATTTTAGACCAATCGTAGGCAATAATTCACATCTATAGAGTTTTCAATGAAGCTTTGGATAAAAGCACATACGGGAAATTTTTGTTTAAAATGGAAAAGGTAGTGACTATTACAAAACATGCAGGTGGGTCAGAACTGAACCCAGAGGAAGATGAATGAATGATATCTAAAGATTGACTATTTATTGAAAGGCAAGTAGCAATTAAGTTCCTCACTTACCAGCCTTGGGATTATTCTTACATTGTGTTTTCAGTGATAAATAGGCACAAGTATGATGGAATGAAATTTGTATATGAAACAAAGTTGACCATCTTTAGATGATCTTAAAGACTGCACGTTGTACCTATTCATCCCAGTTCTGTTGCTTCAGACTGATGCATACAAGGACTAAACCAATAAATCCCCCTGTAAACCTAGAGCTTCGCACCTCGCAAGAAGGAAAGACGCTGCCAGATCTCTCTGAAATAAAAGCACAATAAGGCAGTTAGAAATTAAGTGAAATTCTAGAACACATGAGGCAAGGTGCCTCAGTAATACCACTGCACAAAGCACAAGAAGACTTTATCTAAGTAGTACACACAATTCTGGGCATTTGTATTCCAAAAGGACTCAATCAAATGGGGCTAGATGCAGAAAAGGATACTTGAATGACTGTATTCTGAGAGGCAGTTTATGTTATCCTACCCAAACGAAGGGCCTTTTTGAGCTTTGTAAGTAAACCAGAGGGCAGAAATTGGCAAGGTAAAAGAACTGTGCAAGACAACAATATCGTTGGTCCAAGGACAAAACATGCAATTGTCCATGAATAAACAGAGATGGAAATTACAACATTTCCCATCAAGAGAGTTGTGAAATTCTGTGGCAGACTATTCAAGAAAACATATGACAGGGAGCAATAAATGGTTTAAAGATATAGTTTTATTTGTACCTGGAAGATTGTAACAATCCCTCTGTGTCAAAGTTAATGATTCTTGAGAACATCTCAAAGAATCCAGTTGCCAAAGCCATAGCCAATCTTTTCTTCATCTCATATCTTTCAACTGTGTCAAGAGCCTTGTCCCAAAATAGCTCAGATATGAATTTACTCGGGAGGCTGAGAACTTATTATCTGATGCGGCAAATTGGGGAGCAGTTAAAATACATTTCCAGAGACAGGTGTGGACTTTTTCTTTAGTTCCAATTTATTGCTTGGCTAACTTGTTTGTATATACGTATGTTTAATGTTAGCAGCCTTATATGAAAGAGTTTTATCTGACCGTTGCAGTGGCAGTTGCTCCTGTGTTTCTGAATTACCAGGATGCTTAAAAAAACCTTTTGAAGCAAGACTGAGTCTAGGGGAAATAGGAGAAGAGAAATACACCAGTTCCCAAATGGTGGAGCGGATTTAATCCTCCAAGCCGATATATGAATGATGTAACTGAGATCTAATCCCTGCTGCCCAGTTTCTTCACTAAGTGAGATCATGTTATTCCACATTGCATCAAAAGTGTTAAATTAGGTGGTTTTGTTAGAACTGGGTTGATGTTTAATACACACATTACCAATCTATTGCCTTTTCCAGCAAAAAAGCACTAAAAGGTAGCCTACAAAGTTTAAGATGCTGTATTCCTTTGAAACAGAAACTACATAGCTGAACAAGATTCAGTGGTCTCCGACACATTTGCTCTTAGAGACAAAAAGCTTAGACAGCCTGCTCTAATCAGGGAGAACTGATGGCTTACATTTGAGAAGGAAGATTACCAAACTGGAAAAATCCTTACACTGCTCGTAGTACCAAGGGAGGAGGGCTGCATAACACTGGAAATGTTTGGCTTTCGGGACTCCCAGCTGTCTTGTGTTGACTGCAGTTTTGAAAAATTTCCCCCAGCTTTTATTTTTAGAAAACTGTTCTCACTGTGCTGCTCTTTCCCTCATGTTTTTGTTTATACTTCCTCAGAAGCAATACCCATTTTAAAAGCCAAGAAAGCAGGGTAAGCTTTATTTTTTAGCAGTTGGCAAGGGAGAAATTCAGCCTCTTGGTGGCAAGTTTAAGCCCTGTGAGTGTGATCAGCCATCTCTAAATACCAGTAGAAGTTCTGGATTGTCAATTTTCCCTAAATTAGTGCAGTAATCAGCAAATCTGACCTCTCTAAAATAATGATCAAAGGATTCATTACGTAATTTGGTCTACAGCACATTACTCGGCTTGGAAAGAATATTTTAGAAGGTGTTTGATCTTGATCCACCACTTATTAAAAGAAAAATACACTTACATTTTAAAAAAGGGAATAAGAATGTTTTTAAGAAGTTCTGAAATAATTTAGTTTGTTTCCTATGTTATTCTTGCAAGTATTTATGCTCTGTAACCGAGAAAAGCGAGAGGAAAAGATGGTCAGAAAATGCTGACTACAACTGTAGTTTTTCCAGCAGTGTGTGTTGTACCATGAAAGTAGTTGAGAACTTCCTTCCTCTGCTCATTTATGTTTCTTTGGATAACACGTTTAGTAGAAGTGGCTATTAGTAGTTTCACCACTTCTGGAAGCAATGGTCAACTGGGAAGTTATGTATGTGAAACACAGGATACCCCCATTTGCTGACTCCCTGTTTTTTTTCCAGACACTTTGGCACATGTCTAATGACTACCTTCATTTTCTGTTCCTTGCCTGAAACCTCGAAGGGAAGATGGAAATTTCATTTAGTCTTAATATTCATTTTACAGTCTGGGACCTTTTTTCCAGATCCAATTAAATGCAGTGGAAGGGTGTGTACAGTAGCAGTGTTGCTAATATTTCCACTGTGCAATTGTACTGCAAGCCTTATCTCCTAATGTGCTTTGCTGTTGGAATAAAACAACAGTTCTGTCAGTGAAAAGTTTTTGTGACTAGCTACGCAAGAATATTCCTTATGTAGTGCTACTGAAAGCCCTCCTGTCACTTTTGCGGTGGTATTGTCAAACAGCAGTCCACCCTAGTCTTTCCCAACCTGATGGGCTCTTTGATAAAACTCAGTACCTTGAGGTGGCCTGTTCCGTTTTCTGTTCCATTTTACTTTGCGTGCTAAGTAAACTGTTACTGGACCAATGCCTGCACCTTCTGTCTAGACTTCAGGTTCATTAGTAAGCAATTAATAAGGCTTACACTTGGAACTTTCCCACCATCGCTTCCTTCCGAGGCTAATCATATCTCTTCTAAAGGCCAGTTTCTTTGTTCTTGTTGCTTTATATGATATCGCTAAGCTCAGCTATCCCGGAACATTAATAATATGTTTACACATTTTTAATTTTTTTTGTCCTACGCCAGGTCAAGTGCTTTTCCCAATTACTACCATTGTAATTGGGATGACCGAGATTTTTGACACGTTGCTAGCTGTGAAGTCATTTTAACGAAGTTTTGAAAATGGTGTGAGCAGTCAGAAAAACTCAGAGTTGGCAGAGAATATAGTGCTTTATCTCTGGGAAGCTGATTATAACCCTGACAGAAAAGTAAGGGCTGAAAATCACAAGTACTTTTGGACAAGTTAGTAGTTTAAATTCACTGTGTAGTTAATTTTCATTGCAATGTTGTCATCACACGTTACGCTAAAGACTACCTAAATCAAAGATCTATAAGCGTTATATTGCTTATATGCTTTAGTCTTAATATGATGGTGTGCTTTATGTCTTAAAAAAAGAGGAATTGTTCTTTTTATGAGCGCCAATATTTTCTTATTTCCTTTTCATAAAGACAAAAAAAAAAGTTTCAGAAAAATCTATGTAATAGAAGTTTGTAAGAGACTCTGTTTTCTAGCAGATACTAAAATTCTGCTACGTCTTCTCCTGGTTTCCTAAGGGAAATCCTAAGAACAGTGGTAAGAAATGAGGTCTGCTTCCTCAGTTTTGCATTTCTGTCCAGGTTTGTAAGAGGAGAGAAACTAGACCACCCTGATTGTTAGTTGATATAAGTTCTCACTGTGTTTGTTTGGATGTTTAGGGACTTCTGGGTGACCGAGGGCCTCCAGGGCCACAAGGCCCCAAAGGAGTTGAGGTAAGATGGAAAAATTATCCAATCAAGAGATTACCTTTAAAATAGAAAGTTATGAGGGGTAAGAGGGTTAGACAGCAACGGTTAGGTGTTTATGGTGTTGTCACGCAAAATTTCAAGTTTCTTTTGCATTTTGGCAGGTGTTGCAAAGAGTTTTTAGCAGCCTTACAGGGCTGTGCATCCAGTACGTGGTTTATTTTAGTTATTTCAGTGGAATCTCAGATAATGTGTCCAGAGTCAGATGTGGTTCTTTTAGTTAAAATGGGGAGATGGGGGTGGGGGGGGTGGGGGGTTGGTGTATGGGGATAGAAAACACATATTGATTTAATTACAGTATGCCAGATACACTTAAGTAAACAGACCCCTATTAACTGAAGGGGGATGAAGGCAGCTCTTCATCTTATAAATTTATTATATCAGCATCATAAAAATAAAAACTCATTTCTCTTAGGCTAAAAGTAATTAACATTAGAAATAATTTAATCAGTGATTCTGGGGATAGATCTCTAGACTTCTAAGTAGCTTAATTGTGGGCTTCCATGACAGATACTGAGTGAGCAAAAGCTAACAGTGGCAAAATGATCTGTTTCATTAGAAGCCAGGAAGCTGCAGACAGGATTTCTTAATTCCTCTGTTTCCTATCGCTTGTAATTGAAAAGGTTGTGTACCAGGTCCTCCAACACCTAGAGAAAATCTTCCATATTGAGCAGGATCAGTGAACCATCAAATGGTCGCAGCATGACATCCTGACACAGCATTGATACAAATCCATGCTTTAATGTAACTGTGTAATGAGTGAACCCTGAAGAGTGAACACTGCAGTTCTCCATCATGCATAATTATATCGGTGCGCTGCGCAGCACAGGCACGGTGTCTCATTTCTTCTTTTACACACCTGACAGCCTGACCCCCCACCTCCCTCCATCCCTGAGAAAAGACAAGGATAAACCCTGGCAAAATGGCTTGGCTACCTTAGTGGCTGCGCCATAGCAACATGGAAGAGGAGAGCATGGATGTTCCTACTGCTTTTCTAGTCATGAAGTTTCAAATGTTGCTAGAAGGGAGTAACTGCAGGGCAGACAGAGAGGTTGGCCCATCATTGCTGGGTCTCTTCTCCCTGCTCAAAATTGTGAAAATATCACTCCAATGGTAGGTTTACCAACAGTTTCACACCTTTTCTGGCTGCATCTAGTGGCTACATGGCTTTCTGGCTAATGAATTTGCCTGAAATCAGCTTAGTCTCTCTTACAGTGTTCCTATCAGACTTGGACTCATACAAACACATGTGAAGCAAATTTACGGTGATACAATAAATACAAACAGTTATCTGCAGATTCTCTTTTTTTTAAGCTAGACTTGGCATTGAGATTACTGAAGTCCTGATTTCTTTTAGGGAGAAGTAGGACCAGCTGGACCTACTGGAGGAGTCGGCCCAAGAGTAAGTATCAGTGATTTTGTTAGGGCAGACTATTTTTCAGCAGAAGTACTGCTTTAAAAGGTAAATTTCCTGTGATAAGTGACTGTGTTAAAATGGCATCTCCTGAATAAATATGTCTCTCTCCTCAGCACGTGCTCAAAGCAGAGCTGGGAGGAGAAATGGTTTTCCATGCAAAGGATTTGAAAGGAAATCACAGCCATGGTGCACAAAATAAAAATTTTGAAAAGGAAAGCGTCAGTAACAAACTGCTTATGGTGCTCCTCTGAGACAGATGAAACCACCATGCACTTCCTAGGGACTGAACCAGCTGGTGTGTCAAAATACTTAAACTGGGGAAGAAAATACCATGAAACTCAGCTCACAGGGAGGAACATAAAGGACTGACGTTTTAAGGAATCAAGTTGAAAACTGAAACTAGATTTACTGAAAACAGTAAATCTAGAATGTCATAATGTTGTTTGTGCTGCCATGTTTTAAAAGATAAAAGTTTAAAACCAATTTTGTTAGTTATAAAAATGTACTAGTGTCTAAGCATTTTAGAGGACTTGGAGCTTATTTTTAGAAAAATTCTAAGCTAAAAATTAATATTAGCCTGCACTAGGGACTTACAGGAGCATCACTAAGATTACTGAAAGCAATGTGATGTTCTGCCTTTATTTGCTTATGTGGGGTAATCACTGACTTCATCTTCATTTTGGATGACTTCCCATTTCTCACATGAACTTGGGAAAGTCTTTCCCATTGTTTCCCGGTTCTAGAGTGGATATATTCCTATAACATTTTTCCTGATCATTAGGTAGTCAAAGCTGGGAATTTACTTTCTCTGTGAAATAATATTAAAATGCTTATTTGTCACATGGCTTAGGTATTAAAAAAACAACAACAACAAAAAGAAACCCTTTTTTCAGCTGAGGAAAACATGCAAAAAATTGAACAGAATTTCAAAACACTTTGTGACTCAGTTCAATATTCAGTTTAATCTGCCTGAGCTTCTGCCAAGAGCCTCATGGAAATTTTTATTTTGGCTGCATCATACTTTGAGTCTCCTCCTTGGGCAGGGCTTCATGGCTGGACAGCATCTCCCATGTTGTGCTGTGGCAATTGGAAAAGACGGTGCTGCAGCGGGTGACTCATGGGCAATGGGACACCTACCTTCGCATTGTCTGCCATCACCCGGCATGCACAGGCCACCATCAGCTGGTGTCAAAGTGACCCAAGAGGAAAAATTTCTGTGTAACCTAGCAAACAGAAAGATTTTGAATCTATTTTGGGTCAGTTTGACCTAAATTATTTTGGTTTTGATTTCTCTCAATGGGAAATGTGCACACCGTTGGCACGTCTTATGGATCCCTGGTTTCTCTCTCTCACAACAAGCTGTTGAGAGAAGAATGTGTGGATCTGAGGTGGGCCCCAGGGTTGCTGTCTGCAGACATTTTTTAGTACCTTGCTGGCTAACATACCCTCCTGAAATGAGAGGTAGGGGAAATGGGAGTTTTGCTTGATGGGGAGCCCTGCCTGGTTTTCCCTGCATCCGGGGGCCCATCTGCTCTCGCCTGGATTCTACAGCTTCTGTTGGCTCCAGCTGTTTCACAGCTCCTGGCCAATTTGTTCACACTGCTGCTCTGAACTCAGCTCCCCTCTGCTTGTCCTCGCTTCTTCACTCCCGCTTGTAAGACTGTGTGATTACATTGGAGAAGAGAGAGTTCCAATCATGAAGTTGTTAAATCTGATATAGTTTAGCAGGACAGAGTCGGTAAGCTGCTGAACATACCTGTCTCTTTAAATTATGCTTGCTTGATTGCAGTTTCACATTCATTTGTTTTACATAGGCTTTGTTTCCATTTTTCTTTAAAGGAGTTTAGAAAAGTAAATGCTTAGATCTGAAAGTAAATGCTATCAAAATTGTGTTGTCACTGTACTAATTAAATAGCCATGGGGGCAGGGGAGGTCTCCGAGAGGGACCTGAAGAAGTGGTCTAGCCATGCATGGCCCCGAGGCACCACCAGCTATCAGCTGTGCCTTTAGCTGATAGATGTCTCTCTAACTTGTTTTTCCCAGCCTCCAGGGGTGGGGTTTCTTCATTCTCCTTGGCGATCTGCTTCAGTCCTTCGCCTGTTTTACAGACTGTTTTTTCAACTGTCTAGCCTTTCTATCTGAAAGTCTTGCCTGCGCCTCTCTCGCTAGAACCTTGCTTCTTGTCCTACAGACTTTCTTTGTAGACATGGTTAATAGGTTAGTCCTCTTTTCAGCCACTGTTATCCTGACTTACTTAGGGTTTGCCTAAACCAGGTTATGTGTCCTTGTAAGTGATACATGGCAAACCTTTGATTATTCTTATGAATCTGTTCTAGTTTATTCTTGGACAGTAATGGAGCAGGTTTCTAGAGCTTCTGGAATTCCTCATCTCATCTACTTCTACCTAGTTTTCAGGTAAACGTGTACAGCCCTCAGATCAGGTTTCGGCATGCGCCAAGCAGGCAGCTATAAATTTTCACCTCACTTTTTCTCCTTCCCACCGTCCCTGCCCCCACCCTTGTTTCTAATGTTTGCTTTAAAAAACGTGTATGAGACCAAAACCCCCTGCGTCCCACCTGAACAATGCTGCCAGCAAAATAGATCATCCTCTACTGGAGCAGAAGGTGAACATGAACCTGCACTCCAGTTCGCAGGTCCCAGCTTGGAAAAGAGTTCCCAACTGGAGCAAAAACTGAGGATGCTTCCCTGTTTACTCAGGGTATGTCTCAGGTTCCACAGAGCTCAGCCTGTCTGAATTTAGGAAGAGCTTTTTGAGCTGAATCTGATCACACAATTTGATTTTTCATTCATTCCTTTCCAAACCTTCCCATCCAAAGTCTAATGCTTATACTCTCTTAAATTAATCACTCTAAATAAAAAGTACTCCTTTTTTAATATTTCTTTATTTGTCCTGTGAAAATACAGTAGATGCCACATTAAAGAAGTGACTGTGTTTATTCAGTTTCCTCCCAATTAACTCTCGTTCTCAAAGGCTATCCAAATATTAACACTGTAACTGTCAGCGTAGCTCAGCTCAGTCAGTGCAAGCATTGGTGCATTTAATTATGTTTTTGTATCTTCGTTGCTGGAGCAGAAAATGCCTTTGAAGGGGGGGGGAGATTGTTTTAAACCAGAATGTAAAAAGGATTTGGTGTGAGTTGATCCCTTTCTGAGGAAGTTAAAAGCTGGTATTTATATAGTCATAAGGTCAGCAGTTCCTCCTGAAGATGGAGGAAAGTGCTTTCAGAGTTGCCCCACTCCTCCGGTGCAGTATTTTCTGAAGGTGGCATATGTCTTCCTGTGGGCTGAAGGCATGTGGGGAGCTTATGGAGAGGCATGGGAATAGAGTGATAGAGAGAGATATTTATATTAAAATATACACGCCTGCATCAACCCACCATGAGGTGAAAGGAAGCACGGGTCGTTGCTGCTTCCTGAAAGGAAAGGGCAGAACTTTCACCTAGTATTTTAGGAAACAGACATTTCCTTTGGGATTACCCTTCCCTGGAAGAATAATTTTCTCAGGGGTTTGCAAGCAGAAAAGCAGCCATCCCTAGTTCAACCTTCTGCCAGTGGCTTTTCCTTGATGTGTAATTTACAGTTGTATTGCATTTCTGTTTAAAACCAAATCTGTATGTTTCAAATTGCTTTACCAGTTAAATCCACTTGCTCCATTTTCTGACCAACTTGCATCTGTTGTGTGCCCTTTGCATACACAGAACTGGGGTACTACAGCCAAGAAACCTTTACAAATTGTAACTCCAAGTCAGTTCTGACAGGACGAAAATTATCAAGGTAGTTAATAGCGGCCACTAGTTTTCTTTCAATGACTTTCATTTAAAACATTTTTATGTTACAGTCTTGCTCTCTAGAAAGACCTTCAGGTTCTTTGCAGCAATGTAGTTAAGCAGCATGTAGTAACCTGCAGAAGCCCATCGCTTGTTCTTTGCTAAGCCTTGTGGAAAGACATGACTTGCTTTATCTGGGTCTCTCAGAACTTCTCTTCATGATCTTTTCTCCCAGCCTGGCTGTGCCATGTTTTAGTCCATTGGCAAAACCAAAAGTCTGTTCCTGAAGCAGTGATATTTGTTGGAACTTGTAGGGCAAAATGAAATCACTCAGGCCAGCAGAGAGAGAACGAGAGAGGTAAAAAGGATTAATGTAAGAAGTCACGGAACCTACTAAGACAACATAATTTAAAGCCACATAGAGAATTTCTCAGATGCCCAGAAACCAACACACACATTGTGCTCTGAAAGACAGGCACAGAGCAGCTGGAGCAAAAGAGCCGAATGGAAAAATCCCATCTTTTTTGAAGAAACCTGTTTGCTATCTGTTGCTTTAATTGCTCTTGTCTCAGGACAGCTGATGTGGAAAGGAAAGCTCTCATTAGAGAGTCCTGTGATTGCAATTATTCAGTCTGCTGGAACAACAGCTGATAATTTCCTTCTAGCAGAAATCTGCATCTTTTTGTTACTGAATCATTAAAATGTTGAATTCATTTTCTTTCTCCAGTTGTCAGGCTTCAACGATCTCATTAGCAACTCACTCAAGAGCCAGATCCAGTCCATTGGACCTTTACTTTTGGACTAGGGTCTTTGCCTCTGAGCAGATGGGGAAAGTTTGTGCAGGCAGAGCTATGCTGTTCAGATAACCAAATGGTGAGGCCATGTTTTATGTTGTACAGGAAGCAAAGTATACCCGGAGGGAAAATGACCTCCTAAAAGTGAGACATAATTAAGTTATAAACATCTAATTGAAAATTCAGGAGGAAAGCATTCTGGGGTTTATGCCTTTGTGGGTCTGCGTGAGTGACAATGCACAGGGAGGGATGTATTTTATGAAATGCTCCTTGTCACTTCATGGCCTCCTGATCTGCCTGGCATTGCTGCATTTCTTCCAGGTAACAGTATGTTACTGAATATCGTAACAACACGATCTATCAACAGGAAAATGCCAGGGGAGAAAGATGAGGCTTAAAATAAACAATTTGGTGAACAAAGAAGAGAGGGTATTTGAGCTGATTTTGTCTGCTTGAGGAAGGACAGAGATGATGCCAGTCCCTGAAGTCTAAACATCAAATTCTGTTAGTGTGAGGCCCAGTTCTGCTGGAATTAGCCAGGAGAGAACGTGACCTTGCCTTTTCTTTGACTCCTTAATATGTTTTCTAAAGTGAAATGGAAATGTGTTTGATTCTTGGATTGTGACTGTTTTTCCTCCGTGTTATCCGCTGCAAGAGTTAATACAGATTCTGCTTACTGTGCTAGTATTTGCTATAATAATCAACAGTGTATTTTCAGATGTGGATTTATAAATATACTAGCGTCAAATGTTGGTATTAAATATTACTAAACTGTACATTGTCGAGTGTATGTATTTTGATAAATACAGAAATTGGGATGAAAGTATCTTTTAAAAATAAAATATTTACAATATTTTATTCTAATCATTATTTTAGGGAAAGCCAGGACAGAAAGGTTATGTAGGTGACCCAGGACCAGAAGGCTTAAAGGTAAGTGATGGTTTTATGTATGAAATAAAATGTGTTTGCAGTATAGACTGTGTGCAATCACACACTGCTATATACAGCGGCATACCAGTGAAAGGATATGAGTACACACGTTTCCGTATAATATAAATGTCTATCACGCTGGTGATGCTACTTTCTTGCAAGATCCCGTTTTGGAAAAGAAGGAAATTATGCAGCTCTAGGAG
The DNA here is from genome assembly GCA_013400535.1 of Scopus umbretta. NCBI lineage: Eukaryota > Metazoa > Chordata > Aves > Pelecaniformes > Scopidae > Scopus > Scopus umbretta. The sequence continues at coordinate 2,335 of VZTL01071718.1, read as the reverse complement.
ACAGGGATGTGTGAGCAAAGCCAGAACCTGCTACAACGAGATCTCACTGCCTGGGGATGTGCGGGTGGCTGGCCCTGGGGCAACAAGGGACCCAGGGCGGCTCCTGCGCTGGCAGGACTTGGGGGTGTGAGGGGGGATGAGATGAAGGGCTGCAGTTTGAAAGAGGAGCTTGTGGCAGCAGACTTTCTCAGTGCTGAGCTGCAATCTGAGTAAACAATACCCAGATCACTGTTGGTCAGGGCACTGAGGTTATAGTTACAGCCAGATAATTAGTAGTGCATATATACACCCAGCTTCCACTTGTAAAATACATAGCAAAGTGTTCTGGAGTTACGTAATGTGACTTGCAGCGTTATTAAGGAGAACAGAGTTAATTAATACCTGATGGCAGTGCCAAGCTTTTGAGGGGAGAGGCAGAAGTTTGTTAAATGTCATTCAAATGTCAATTTTCCTAATATTTCATAACAAAATTACAGTTATCAGTAGTGTGCACAGGTAACATTTACTGTTGAAGCAGTTGTGAAATAATGAAGGTAGTTCGCTGAAAGGAAGATTTAAGTAAAAACCTCCATCATTCATTTATAGTATTTGCTGACTTAATGTATTTAGTGAATCCTTAATACATTGTTTTCATTTTTGTGGGCAAGTCCTAAATAGATTAGGACAGTGCTTACATCTTTTTACAAAATCAAAAGTAGCCACTGACAAAATTAAATTTTTGCCGGTTGCTTAATTTTAGCTCTTAAAATTTAAATTGGCAGATGTCATTTAGAAAATAAAGAGGCTCCTAGGAAAATAGAGGACTTTAATATACACATATGAAAGAAATTACTTTTCTAATGAACTACATCATCTGTTTTCTACATTTAACAGGGAGAACAAGGAGACCAAGGAAACCTTGGAAAAACTGGTGAAGCAGTAAGCTTGAATTCTCTTTCTGGTTTTATTTTTAATTCTATGTTTAGTTGAGAGTGAATGAGTAATTTGTTGCCGTAACTTTCTGATTAAGTTTGCCTTTCTTTGAAGCTGTAGTATGTTGGCTATACTTTTGTGGTCTTTCAGGATCATACTATTTAAAGAAATTTCCCATTTTAAGTATTTTCCAGAATTAATTTTGCTTTTTTCCTAATAGGTTGAGTGAACATTACAGGTAGTTGAAGGGATCTTTCAAAGCACGTTTGAGTAAATGAATGAGTGATCCTTTTCCAGTGAAATCATTTGAGAAGCTACATTTAGCCTGATCTGTATTTTGCAGCCTTGTTCTGTCAGCCCTCCATAAAATCACAGAGCTCGAGGTGACCTTGAGGTGACACGTAGTCCATCCTCTACTGCCTAGGCAGGATCAGTTATCTTCATATCAGTCCTGAAAAATATTTGGATAACCAGTTATTGAAAAGCTCCAAGAACAAAGGCTCCATAATCTGCAGACAGCCCAGGGCTTGTCTATCTTTATTTTTAAAAAGTTCTTGCAATTGTGTAACCTGACTCCCTTCTGCTGGAAACAGCATTTTACAAATTATGGTTGTTATTTTGCTCCTCCTTCATTCTTTGTTTTCGGGCTAAATGGTCCCAATTCACTTAGCCTTTCACGTTTACTAGATAATTTAAGTCACATTCTTACTCTTCTGTAAACTGTTTCCAATTCATCTAAACATCTGTGACTCCATCTTACTGCCCAAATTGTTCAGACTGCTGAGAGAAAGGAAAAATGTTTTCTTAGAAGCCATATTCTTGCATACACATCCCTGGTTTTGCAATACCTTGCTGTTATTCAGTTTGTGATCCCCAGTCTCCATCCTTCTTTTCTAAAGTCATTATCTTTCCTAATTCTTCCATTGTAGGCACTTTTTTAGTTTATAATTATCACTTAAACACACTGCCTTGCAGTTCTCTCTTCTTAATTTCATCCTCTGCCCTTCTGTATTTTTAACTTTTGTCTGTGAGCTTGTTGACCCATGCATGAGTTACCCAGAGGTTGCATAGACCATGACTAAATTGCTTTTGTTTCTTGAGTTAATCAAGGAGAGATACCGTACACTGGCTTGGGCTCAGTGCTGTGCTAGTCACATAAACTCTATTCAACTTAGCAGTCAGAGGGAGCTCCCCATTGTCTGCAAAATACTAAGCAGACGTAGCCCAGATAGCTCATCAAATGGTTGGTTACTGCTGAAATTTTCAGAACTGCTTGTAAGTCAAGTCCAGCTCCTCTGTGCACTCTGAAGACTGTGCTCCAGAGAAGGGGACCGAGAAGCTGGACTCTCAGTTAGCGTCTGCTTGAACTGATAATATATATAACATATAAAACTTATAACATATATATAATATATAAATATAT
>VZTL01071708.1:0-27772 GCA_013400535.1 Scopus umbretta | reverse complement strand
TTTTTTTTTAAAGGAAGGATGTGTGTACAAGAGGCCAAGCCTGTGCAGTCAGTTCCAGTTATCATCTACGTAGTGAATTACTGGGGGATAAAGGGGATTTTCAGTCCACACTAGCTCCATGAGGGAGAGCACTGAGCCCATGTGGGAGCAAATATTGTCTTCTAACTTCATTGGGGGTATGTGGGTGAGAATTGCCCCAACAAATGCAATCCTGCTTTATGCATTGGAACCTCATTTTCAGAGTGAGATTTTAAGGCAATATAGATGCAGTAGTAGGGAGACTCAGGGATGACGGATGATAGAGGCTTCTGTGTCGAGCAGCGTTTTGCCTCTGAACACACATTTGGGATTTAACCTCCCACTTGTTTGGAAGGCATGGAGCAAGGAAGAATTCCTGTCTTTGTTGCAGTCATGTTGTAGTCTCAGGAAAATCCATCCTGGGATTTCTATCCCCACTGCCTTCTGTTGTTCCGCTTCTGTTGCGCCCCACATCAAGGTTAGTTGTAAAGACATCTGATTCATATGCATGACAAAAAGATCTCATTCATTTGAAGGTGAAGCTTGATAAATTTATTTGGAGCAAAGTTGTGCTGTACAGTTTCTGTAAAAGTGAGAGAAAACTAAAGTGAGTGACTTGAGGAAGTTCACAGATGCTCATGTACAGCCCTGGTTGGCTTCAATGAAAACCACATGCACATGTCAAAGAGCACAGGGCCTGCTGCTCCATACCTGTATGGAATAGCTGGCTGTTTTAATGTATCAGTTCCTTGAATTTTTCAGTTAGGTCTTGAGTTTGCAGCTGAACTGGCTGCATTGCTGCTTTCTTTCCAACACTCATATCAAACGTGGCAGCTCAGTGAAGAGTGATGGGAGCAAAGTCCAGTGATGGAGAAGAGGCTCAGTGTGGTGTCCTTGAGCAGAACTGAATGAAGAGGAGATTGGGAGGAGGCTTTTCATTCTCCTAGGCGGTCCCGTGAAGACACTTGGACCTCTGGCTGTAGAGAGTGAATACAGTCCCTCTTTGGTGTGTCCCACCCATCCTTACTGATGGCACTTAATTACTTGCAGACATCCTGAGAATTACCCTCCCAATTAAGAAAGTCATTGCCATTAGGGTTGTAATGATTCCCTGGCAAAAGTCCTGATTAACCTGATTTCACACATAAATTCTTACAAATGAGGTGCAGCATGCCCTATGTGTGGTGTGTCCTTGTGTACTACCATGGTTTGAGATATGGCTCATACAGAAAGAAGAGTGAAGACCTGTCTAGAAATCAGCTGTCTGGAGGAAATAGATGTTGAAACTGTCAGCTTTGCAGGCGTGATAATTGTAATAAAAAATGGCTTGAGAGAGGAGGAAAAAAGCTTTGCTAGAAGCTGTAGCATTTCCTTTCCAGAAGTGTGCTTCTGCACCTCAGCTCTCCCTAGGGACTTAGGACTTCCAACAAAGGAAGGGCAGTGTCTGTGGCAGATGCAGTTGTGATATGGTAAAGGGATGATAAGTGTGTCAGTTCATCTCCCTTCCCCCTGTTCACTCCAAAAGCTCCAACTATAGTAGGTGCAAGCCCAGAGGGAGGCAAAGAGTCTTTCAACTCAGCTTTAGGAGATGCAGTAAATCAGGACTATCTTCCTCCCTGGAGCAAAAGCTCCATGCCTTGCATCGCCCTCACGGAATGCTGGAGAGCCCCGGTCGACGGCAGAGCTGACTTCTCTGGGGTGTTACAGCTGTTGAGTTGGGGGCCCTTCCTAGGCCTACGGAAAGTCTTTTAGATTGGATTGGCCTAATAGAATGGTGAGGAGAAACTTGTGGATGTGGCACCAGAGGACTATGCTGTGTCTCCACATTTTTATCCCGCTGTGTAACCAAGGGATGGTGTAGCTGTTCTGTGCAGTGAAGTTGGAGAAGGTAGAGCAGGAGGGAAGTTGCCAGCTGCTCCTGCGTTTTCTCTCTCACCTCTATATCCCTTCTCTTTCTCATGCCTGCTCCTGGAGAGGTTTTGTGGCACTCTGATCCTGCTACACATGCCTCTGCCTTGGCTATTTCATCCTAGGTGGAGCATTTAAGTAGACGGACCATTGTTCACCCTCAGCGCTGCCTCCTAGCAGCTTGGGAGTGATAAAGCCTAATTGCCTTCCTAACACTGAAAAACCACATTACAGTAATGTAGTTTTATCTCAGTTGTGCAGTTTTAGAGTTGTTCAGTTAAAACCAGGTCCTTAACCTGCCTTGCAGATGCAAGATCTGCTTGTTTCTTTGGTCACGGATTCCCCTGCGGGGGTGCTTAGGAGCTGTCTCCCTGTTTGGGCAGATGTGCAGTCCCAGCTGTGGCCCTAAATGTGCTGCTGAGGATTACGGCCAGTACCCCTATTTGGCTTCCAATTTGACTAAATTGGCAAAGCAGCTTATAAGCTTTAATATATCCCCTGCCTTGGGGAAATGCTCCTCTCCCAGTTTTGCAGAGGAGGAATGGTGTAGATTAACTCTTGGCCAAGGTTACCTGGAAGGCTGTGGCAGAGCAGGGAGCTAACCCCAGCCTCTTAAGTCCAGCGTCAATGCCCTGACTATTGAATGAAGCTTATAGTAACACAGAGCAGTTTTGGCTGAAAGATGTTTCTAGTTCAGAGACATCAAAGGTTTGTGAAAGTATTTAATTGCGCAGGCAATGTTCTGTAAAACCTGCGATTGGTACAGAGTCTGCAGAGCAAGAGAGCACAGCTGGTGAACTAGATGGTTATGAGTGTGTGTATATATATATACACACACACATATGTGTATACATATATACACATATATATGTGTGTATCCATATGTGTATACATATATATACATATATATGTGTGTGTGTATATATATACACACACACAGAGTCTATAGATGAAGTTCTGGACATAATTTATTTAACAAAGAAGGTAGTCTCCGTAGTAATAGCAGATCATTTTGACATAGTTTCAAAAGATGATTGGATTTTGGTATGGAGGCTGAGCCGGTAGAGAAGCCAGCTCCCTGTAAATCGTTCACAGTGGTTGGAGTTCAAATATTAAGAGCCAAACCCAGACTCCAGTGAGTAACTTGCCTGGATATTCATGGGGTTGCAGTTTGGTCCTGCTGCATGGTTAGGCAGGGCATTTCCTCTTGTTATTTCTAAAGGAAACAGACCTTGTGCTAGCGGAAATCCTTTGCTTGCTTTTCGCCTTCCCTGGTAAAAACAAGATGAGTGGTGAGACGTTCAGCTGGGAAATAAGAAAGAAAAAATCCACTCATCTCTTGTTAGCCTATTTATATCCTACTTCTAAAAAGTATTCTGTGATAATGCTCCTTTCCCAGTAACTGCAGTGGTGTAAGGCTCCTTCTACGCTGCCCTGTCAAGCCGGCACGAGGTTGTAGTAGCAGTGCTGGGATGTTCAGGGGGCTGTAGCATGTGCTAGGGATGGTAGCGAGTAGCCTCTGTTTTAGAGGCAATACACCGAAACACTTGGCTCTGCAGGTGCCTCTGCTGGATGGATGGGAGGCGCATGGAGGAAGCTTTGGCTTGGTATATGGCCAGAGATGGTTTGCAGAGAGTCTGCCTTCGTTACCCACAGCCCTTTTGCAAGTCAGGTGCTCGCCTTTCTGCTGATGCAAGGAGATAGTTCAGCTTGATAGAAAGCGGTTCACGGCTAGGTTTCAAAAATGTGAGAGCATTGCTATCTTTCTTTAATCAAAACCACAAACCAGTCTCCTCCTGGCATCAAGAGGCTTGGGCCAAAACGGGCTCCTGGGTTAATTGATTTTTTTTTTTTTTTTTTTTTTTTAATTGTTGACTGTTGGGCTGGCTGCTTGGCAGCAGTCAGACACTGTACAGCTGGGCTGGGTGGGGAATGCATCAGTGGCTTACAGAAGACCTGGGGCAGGTTGTGAGTGTCCTGCCCCGATGTGGAATGGGACTGTGGGGGCAGGCAAGCAAGGACAGGGAAGGGACGGGACGTTTTTTTTCCCTTCCCTGCCATTGAGATCCAGGGAAGTGATTGCAGTTAATCTGTTTGTTTTCTTTAACAGCAGCTTGTTTTTTATTTTGGGGTTTTTTGGGGGTTTTTTGAGTCAGAAATAATTTTCCAGAAATCTGTGCTTAGATGGTGAGCACAGATGCCCGGTTGGAAGGACATGTGTGAAGCAGCCAGAGCTGTGGAAGAGCTGGGTTAAGACATGTCTGCAGTTGCTGGACGACATAAGAAGGGAAGTAGCTGATGTCACGGGCTGTAACATCCTGACCGACTTTATTTTCTACTTCCTGGCCTGATCCCTGGCCTCAAAGGTGTTTTTTCCAGCAGATGTCACATTCCTGATCCAATTCTGTTTCCCTTTTCTGTACTTAATTTTGTAGATACAAAGCAGTACCTCATTTTCAGATGCAGTCATGAACCACAAGGGTCCACAGCATTTTGCGTGGGTGAAAACGAAGGCCGTTGATTTGAATAGTTGGCCACATCTTTCCCGAAAGTCTTGCTGTCACCAAAACCTGCTTGAGCTTCTGCGAACTCCCTCTCTACCATGGCAGTTTGGGCACCCTGCTCACAAGCCAATCTGGTTTTGATGGAAATAAGGAAGTTCAGGGCCTTGAGGGTGATGGAGTGCTGGGCTGCTATGGGCTTTGAATTGGCGGTATTGCATGTAGATAACATAAAGCTCTTCATGGGCTGAAAAAAAAAAAACCCAAACCCAAAACTGTGTGCAAGACCAACCTGCAACAAAGCCAGAAATTCAGGTGCATCTGTGGTTGCTTGCATTTTGTCCTCCCTTTACCTGCCTTGAAGTCTTTTGGGGGAGAAGAGCTCTGCTCTTAGCCAAGCATGGGATAGCTGTTTCCATCTCTTAGAGCACGGATAGGGATCTTCTGCATACAGATAGAGCTAAAATTTTAACCTTCCTTCTGGTACCCCGCAGGAACGTGTCCCTGTCTGAAGGGGAATTACATCTAACTTGTGCAAGCTATGAATCAAACTTTCTTTGTTGCTAACTCTAATTCCCCTTTCTTGCCTTTGCAGGTTTTGTTGCCAGCTGCTAGTTTGTTGCAATTGATGGATGTTAGAAAAAACTGCTGTGACTTTCTTCAGTCCCAGCTGCATCCCACGAACTGCCTTGGAATCCGAGCTTTTGCCGATGTGCACGCGTGTACCGAGCTGTTGCAGCAGGCAAATGCCTACGCAGGTGAGGGAAGGGTCATCTGTTGAGTTAAACCTGCTTCCAGGTACAGTGACTTGTAGGCCGAGCGAGATCAGCAGGTCCTGGTTGGTCTCTTCATGCCTCTTAGAAGAGGGAAGGGAGTACTTTATTGGGTTGTAGACTTGTAACTTTCTGTGTTGCTGCAAATTGTGAAATGTGGTTTGGTTGCGAGGGAACACCCAAGGACGTAAAAATACCTGATCCTCTGGATACTCAGCCCATGAAATAGTTCCTTAGTATGTTCCTAGTAAGCTCTTTGGCTGCCTGTTCAACAGCACAGTGTTGACGTGCTGCTGTCCTCCCCGTGTATGCTGCCCCGTGAGAGCAGTAGGCAGTGCTGGGGATTTGTGCATTCTAGGCATACACGGCACCGGGCAAAATTAAACCTTGTGGGTGGGAGTGGGAACACTCAACTAAAACTGTCATGCAGTTTGAGCCTCTGATCTGTGGAGCAATGGCCACTTACCCCAAGGGTGGATAGACGCTGGTTGCAGTAAGTAGGTGCAGGCAATGGCTTTCAGCATTTCTCCTCTACGTTGTAAATGTAAAGCTGTTCCAAGCGGCCCCATGCTCTTAACTCCCCAGCGCTTTCCAGTCTCCTCCGGCAGAGTTGCCCTTGACCTCTGCTTGGGAGAAGCTGGTAGTTTTACTCTACTCGAGTTTGGGTTTCTGCTTTTTTGTCTGTTTGTATAGGGAAAAATACACCTGCTGTCTCCCAGAGCACCTGCTCTGTCCTGCAACGTTTTCCTTGGTACAGTTTTGTCCTTAATTGGACCATAAGTAGGCTCAGTGGAATAAAAATGTGCCCACCAAGTCCTCCCCTATTCTCCTGCAAATAAAAGTAAAACCTTTTCAGCTGCTCTGGCTGTATTATCCCCTGGAGGAAAAGGTACTCTGGAAGGAATGGTTAATTGTATAAAGGCTTGCTTGTAATATCTCATTATCCTTGCTTCCAGGCCCTGTTTAATCTTTAACTCAACAAGCAGTGCATTCACTGTATATTTATTTGGTTGTTTGGCAATTAGAAAGTCTGCTTTGTTGTTTTATTGGCCTTCATAAGTCCCAGTTAGTACAACAGCCCATGTAATGTTAATGGAACTCCATTAATAAAAATGCCATTAAAATTCTTTTCACTATGTTGTTTATGTAACAGCGTTAAACCAAGACAGAAGTCCCCAAGCTCGAGTCTGTGCGTGCACGCGCTCAGTTACTTGAGAAATGCTTAGTTCTGGCCAATGGATAACTTTAGGAGGTGGAGGAGCCTTCTTGATGCAGGCACAAGTTACTTTATTAAAATCAGTAAATACTTTTACTTGCTTCCAACTAATAACAAGAGATCAAATATATTTCTACTGCCAGATGCCAGTCCAGAATGAATAGGAGATTGTGTCCAGAAGTCAGAGTGCATCCAGCTTACTGTGTGGGAAGCATTTCCTGCTTCTCAAGTGTTTAAGGCCAGAAGAGTTCATTAGATCTTATATAGGATTTCCAGCATAACAGAGTATTAAACTTTATCTAGATACTGCTATTTTTAGTCAGAGCCTTTGGCTTAGCTGTGATGTTTTGGTCCCCATTAGTCCAAGTAGGGTCCATGGTTGGGGAAGCCCAGGTGCCCTCTGCAGCACCAGACTGGTGAGGAGTTGTTCAGGAGTGATCTCCAGCGAGCTCCTCTCTGGAAGTTATGCCAGCTTGTGTTCCTGTGGTGCTGCTTTTTGGCAGGCAAAGTACTTTGCAGAGGTGAAGACTAGAGGCAGATCTTGCTGCGGCGGGAGCCCTTTGGATACATGAGTCTGAGCTTGTCAAAGCTAAAGGGATTAGGGCTTGAAAAAAGCTGCTTCAGATAAAGTGTCTGAGATTCATGTTTTTGTATTTCAGTCAAAGATAAATGGGACTTAGTAAATGGCAGGTGAGATAAAATTGGCATAATTTTCAACAAATGCTTGCAAAACTAAAATTGTCTGCAACTGGCTGATGACGGTTATGACCTAAAAATTCTTTTCTAGAAAGTAATTCTTTCCCAGTGCCCTTTGGCTAAATGTAAAGCTCAACAGATCTGATGATCCCTTTTGGATCTGTGTTGCAGTTGGTCACAAGTCTCCCAGTTTGGGATTATAAGCAGTGATGTGAATTGCTGTATTTTGTTTTTGAAGTGCCTCCCAAGGTTACAGCATGGGGGGATTTGGAGGCAAAAAGGGAAAAAAAAGAAATTTCTACAGTTACAGACTAAGTGGGAAGAGGCAAGGCTGCTGGGGAAGATGGGTGCAAAGGGTTTGGAGCAGGGGAGAGGTTAAATGTATACATTTTGGGGAAAAAAATTTGGCAGTGGGATCAAGTCTCCTTCTCTCCTTCCATTTGTATGCATGGGAGGAGGATCCCCTCCTTGCCCATGGGAGGAGGATCCCCCCCTTGCCCCTCTCTGTGTGCCCCCTTGCACATACAGATTCAGCTGGATGCCCTGGGATCCCTCACTATTTGCTGCTGAGCGTATGCGCCAAACTGACTGTTTGGCTGATTCATGTTAAAGATGGGCTTTCCTTTGAATACCTACAAATATCGGGGACCCTTGCTGGAGTCTCTTACCCAGGTGTTGAGCAGATCTGATTCTGTCTAGCTTGCTGAAGTAGGCAAGAACCGAATCTCGAGGTTACTTACCTCGGGTAACTTACTACTTTAGAAAGGCATTGGCACTTTTCTCAATTGCCACTTCTAATCATATTTTCACTGGAAGGTACTTGGTGGCTTTGCAGAAAGTTAAGTTCCCATTTAGTGTGATTTATGAAAGTGTCTCATGGGGCTTGTGTTACTTGAAGTAATATCACATTTCTTTAACCTGCTCTGAGACTGTTTTCTTTTGCTGTTCCACCAAGCAGTTGTGGTGCATTTGTTTGTCTTGGGTGCTCAGAGCTGTAATGACAGCAGAAAGCTCTAGTCCTTCCATTGACTTAAAGCATGGATTTCATTATAATTTTCTGTTCCCCCTTTTCATTTGTTGAACAGAGCAGCACTTTCCTGAGGTGATGCTAGGAGAAGAATTTCTTAGCCTTAGTCTGGACCAGGTTTGCAGTTTAATATCAAGTGACAAGCTCACAGTCTCCTCTGAAGAAAAGGTACAGTAAATTGTATAGCAACAGTGAATGTAAGAATGCTGGAATGTTTCTGGATCTTGAATCGGGAACTGTTCTCATGTTATGCTCTTTAGGGGCCATTTTCCAACACAGCTCATGTGGAAAGGAAAATTAAAAATAATGTGAATCCTAAAAACACATAAAAATGACCTTCACTTGGTTGTTCTTTGTAGGAAGTAATGATTCTCAGATCCATATCTCTTCCAAAAGCCCTGGGGGACAGAACCAAATACCTTCCCTCTCTGGAAAACTAGGACACTCCCATCTGCTGTTGGTGTAAAGGTTGTATTACCTGCCATAAAACCTCAAAAAAAGGTGAATTTCATTAGGCTAGGGAGGAGTATTGGCTTCTGTTGCACGATGGACAGAACAACTAAAGGAGGCCTGCAACCAAAAAGAAGGAAGGAAACATTTTTCTAGCATCATCAGTGTTTTTAATGGAAGAGGGGAAAAAAGGCACTGGTTGATGTTGTTTTGTGGTTGAAATGTTCAGCACGTCTTGTGTAGTCTGTAGTCCTGGGAAGGAGGGTGACCAGTGCTTACGGTACTTGGTGAACACCAGGTCCAGCCCCTTTCTCTGGTGTGGGTTTCTTGCATGACCTGCAGCAGGTTTCTGGGGAGAGGTATGTGCCTTGGGTCCTTCAGGTCACCTCCGAATTGTCACTACGGGGAGATGGACACTTGTGGGAGGCTACAGGAGAGCTTGAGGATTATGTGGCTGGTAACTTCAGAACCCTTGTTGAATGCCTGCGTTTTGGTGGGATGAGCCTGGACCTGGGTGTGCTTGGTGCTGCTGGTCTGTACTGAGCTGCTCAGGCTGCACGTCCAGGTGCGTGCACCATCCTGCTCAGCCTATCCGGGCGCTTGGGCCCGTACGGACCGTGAAGCTTCCCAGAAAACCTGCACCACGTGCAGTGCGAATGCAGCGATGCTTCGTTCAGATCCTGAGCCAGCAAACTCGGAGGCTTCGGGAGTGCGTTTCCGCAGGCTTGGGGCTGGTGCGGGCATCTCGGCGGGGTGTTACGAGGTGCCCCACAGGCAGGGCCAAAAAGGGAAGAAACAAATGGCGTGAACTCACAGCAGAATTGCTTTGCATGAGCCAAGCAGCCAGCAAAGGGAAGTGCAAGTTTAGTAACCAGTTTTTTGAGTCCTGTGCAGCATTGTTAAAAAGCTTTTATTGGCCTTGTGCCCAGAGAAATCAAAGTACTCCCTCCCTCATCTGAGCTTTACACAATCAAAACCAGTATTTCTTTTAGCTGATTGTAAACGTTGAGAATGCCAGGCAGTGGAAGGAAATGTAAGCATAAGCTGCGTGTTCAAAACAACAGGTATGAATAACCGGAGAGAGGCAGAGAATGGGTTTGGAACATAAATGTGAAATAGGTGCTAGAGTCCTGAAAATTGAGGACAGACTCCTAAGCTGCTGGTTTATGTTTGCTTCACGACAGACAAGCAGTTTTCCTGACCTTTATTCTTCCTATCTGCTAATGTATGAGATATATATGATAAAAAAATATTAAAATATATATAAGTATATGTGTGTGTATATCTATACATACATACACACACGGATATGTGTATGCACGTGCACATGTGATGGATAGATAACTATTTTTAAGCAACAAGATGTGCAAATAGGCAAATACTTCAAACATCGGAGAGCTGAATTGTCACAGCCAGATTTCACGAGAGGCTTTCTTGTTCTGGTTCTTCCCGTGTCTCATACATGTACTGCAGCCTGTGAGCCAGAGCGTTGCCATCTCTGGGTCGTTGGGAAGTCTTACAGCTGAGTCCTGCCAGGGCCAGAAGGTAACAAGGCCAGGGAGGGAAGTATTGCCCTTATAATGCTTCAAGGCATGTGTGCCCAAGAGCTTGAGTGTTCTCCCCTTCCACTGTCGCCTCCCAACTAATACCAATTGGCCTAATGAAATATATTCTTTACCTCCACAAATTTTGTCATACTTATATCCCTAGGCCATCAGGACTACAAAAATTGTCTGCCACCATAGAAATTTATTTTAATTGTGAAATGGTGACAACATTTCCCTGTTATTCAAAGATTATCTGCCTTTCTGCCCCTCTCCCCCTTGCTGTTGCCAGCCTCTGCCGTTGCACTGGTTCTTTCGGCCTAGGACAAAGGTTTATTTTGGTCCCTGCCTGCTCTTTTTGCTTTAACTGAGTGCTTTGAAGACGTTTTTATCAGTGCTTTTTGTACCTAACCTAATTGGTTCTTTAATTCTAGCAATGTGTGCAAGCAAGGAAAAACTATAAAAAATCATGTTTATTCACATTTACTGATGATGTGCGGAATGGAGGGGCTTCCAGCCCTCAAGAAAGGGCTTCTGCCAACTCAGAACAGTGACGAAAGAAGTTTTTAAAAGGGTTGGGATTTTTGGATTGGGGATTGTACACAGTGTCCAGTAATCAACTCATCACCTCATGCCGCTAATGTGCAGTAGAAGCTGATACACAGCTTGGTCCTCACTCCTAGGAGTATGACAACGGGATTTTTGGCTGAAAAGACTGGGAAAACGTCTGGGCTTGCCCTTTGCTTAGGCAGTCTACAGAAAGGGGGGGGGGGTTATTCCAGGTTTTTACCCTTCTACTCCGTAGAGTGGGAAATCTGCTTCTCCCAAGCTCAGGACTGCTCCCGCAGCCAGGCAGGTGCCAGCCGCTAAGGCAGCCCATGCCCCTGCTCTGAATAAAGCTGTGTGGGGAACTGCCGCATTTCGTGGCGCCCCGGCAGCGGGTCTTGCACGGCTGGAAAAACCTGTCTCCTGGGGGAGCGGCAGCAGCTGCTTGAGGTCTGCAGCGGGCACAGCGTGAGGAGGGAGGGCATAGCAGTAGTGGAAACAGATGTGGCCTTTAAATAGAGACATTGCTGTCTTGGATTAAGATTCCCCCTCCCCGCCTTCTCATAAAATTAGGAATCGGAGCCAACGGAAGGTGCCAGAATCTGATTGTTTTAAAAATTTCTGTTATTTTTAGAGTAGGCGCAGCAGGGTAGCATCAGTGTATGCCTAACTCGGGAGTGGTCTCCAGCGCCGAGGAAGCAGTTTATTCCTTGTGCACGCTTGCTTTACCTTCCTTTAAGAATTGTTCACTGTCGTCTTGGTCTGTAGCTGAGTACCTCCCAGTCCCGTGACCTGCTCTGTAGCTCAGCATTTGTGCAGAAGAGGTTAATTAAAAGCATGTTCATCGGCTAAACATTTGCTTTATGCACCTTCCACGCTCATTTGCAATTAAAAATCTCACAACAACCTCGCTTCTACTTTAAATGCCTTGTAGCCAAAGTGAAATTGTTTGTTTATTATCGTTTTAAAATCCTTAAAGGTTCTGCAGTAGTTATTTTCCTCTGCGTTTTGCTGGGGTGTGATTGCACAGCTCCCCATTGCGTTGCTTAAATCCTCATCCTGAATTCCAAACACTTCAGCAAGAGCATTTGTGGCATAGGAAATGAGGCTGGTGCTTTACTGCTATTTTTTAAGGATATAGTTTAGCTTAAGAGGAGGAAACCCCTTTCCGCTCTGCTTCTCCTTTGTGGGAGGATGCGTCTGCCGGTGCCTCCTGCAAACACATTTGCCAGCAGCAATTGGGGACTGAGAGATGGTGCCCTCGGTTCTGGTTAATTTTGTCAAATTAGTGACCTTGGACTGAACAAAATGGTTTCTTGGGGAGCGATGGGAGGGGTGGAGAGAAAGAAAAAATATCTGTGCAAATTGGCCTGACCATTTAGTGACCCCGGAGGGAAGTTGAAACCAAGGGCACGTGCCAAGCGTGCCGGGGCGAAGGGCCGGTGATGCCTTTTGGGGGAAGTGTAGGATGGCCGGGGTCCGTGGGAGATGGCTGTGCTCAGCCCCCCGTGAGTACCCGGGTAGCCAGAGCACTTGGAGAATTCTGCCTGTAGATAGGAGTTAAAGGTCAGCATTTAATTCTGACTCTGTGGGGAAACTCCGCTGCAAGGGTCCAGATCCTGCTGCGCAGCGTCTGAGACTGCACCGGCCCCTCTCCGTGCCTTGCTGGGTGCTTCAGGAAGCTTTTCCCACTCCCGGTGACATTTTTAGGCCTCTCTTCTGGGAGGAGTGAGGCTCGCAGTTATATAAGCGCATGCATATTCATGGCAGGAGCCCACGTAGGACCCTTCTGCCCGTATCTGTTCATCGCGCAGGGCTCTGCGTGGCTCCTCCTGCACACGGGGTTGTTTGTGCCCGGTTCGTCACGGAGTCAAAGTTTGGATGCTTATCTGAACTGGTTGGAGCTGGGAGTAAAACTAGATTTTGGTTCAGACCAGAAGTCCAGCATGCCCTTGTTTCCCTGCGGAAGTATCTGGGTATTTTTGATGGTGAAATGCGTGCGTGGCTGCAGATGGGGGTTTTTCCTGTGCGTGTGGTGAACTAGTTCTGAAGAATTCTTGGTTTTTGGGGTGGGGGGCGGAACTGGTGCAGTGATTAAATACGATGGTGAACATAGTGACTTACTGGGTAGCCAGATTCCTTCAGGAGGCAAGATCTCTGTTATCAGAAGTAATCTTTGTGGCTGATTTCATGAATAATGTCCAGTGCAAATGTCAGCAGGCTAATTAAGTTTCCTGGCCGCCTTCCAGTACTAACGTCCAAGAGGTATATGATTGTCCTGGACACACGCTTAGCTTTGAAGTGATACAGCACATCTAGATGTGAGGTCGCTTATTGGTATGCATGGTCAGCTCACCTCTTCGCTACCATGGTGCTTGTGCTCTCTGCATAGTCACAACTTTTTTGTCTGTTTGATAAAGACCTTGCACCTCCTTCCTTCGACACTGTAAAACCACAATGCTTCTGATTTTGGGTAGGTGACTGTGCAAGCCAGTTCTCTCTTCTCTGTTTAATTGTACTTTATCTGTGTAGGTCTTTGAAGCTGTTATTTCTTGGATAAATTATGAGAAGGAATCTCGCTTAGAGCACATGGCTAAACTGATGGAGCATGTTCGCCTACCCCTTTTGCCCAGAGATTATCTCGTACAGGTTAGTCTGCAAATAGGTAATTAAAACTTGCACTTAAGCTGCTGGTAGCTCCTTAATCTATGGCGTGGCTGTTTGTGTCCGAGATGGGTAATCTGGGACATCGCTGAGTCTGTAAGCAGAGGAATAAAAGGAAAAATTGAATGGACTCTGAAATCAATGTGTGTGCACAGAAACCTTGTAAACGTGACCTGTGCTCTGCCAGGCAGTGCTGAGAGCAGAGCTCCTGCCCCTCTTAGTGGAAGCATTTAGAAGTTAATATCTTGGGATTTTTCACCCTGAAAATACCCAGCTGGTGGTGTTAAAAGCTTGTGCAGTTTTTTCCCTAATGCACAGGTCAATTTAGCTTGGTGAAAACACGTCAGGTGTGGTAATTTTGGCTTAAGATGTGTTCTGCACATAAGAGATGGGTCTGTGTGACTGGCAGGTGAGGTGCTTTCTGACTTAGTCTGACTTAGAGATTGTTCTTGATGAGTTAATTACTGGGATCTGGGCCTCGATAATGAGCTGAGAATCCCCAGAGAAGGGGTTGGCATATGGGCTCTTTCGTATGCTTTTATCATGTGTCTAAAAAAATCAATACAATTGAAATAAAATTGGTATTCCCAAGATGAACCCATCACGTATTTTTTTTCTCTCAACTAAATCTTCTGATCGAGTAGAAGATACTACTTCTCCTTAAAAATTCTGACTCAAATACAAGAAATTACTTATTTTGTACCCAGACTCCTGGTGAATTCTCCTCCGCCGAGTTAAGTGTCTGGCAGAGGGTGGTAAAATAGAGGGAACACTGCTACTCGTGAGTAATGCTGGAAAAAAGTGAGAAGCTTGCTTGGATGTTACTGCATGTGTTTCTTCGGGAAGAGCTGGAAGTCTCTGTTTGTCTTCTGCTTTTTTTTTTTTTTTTTTTTATGCGGGTACTTTGGAAGAGAAATGCCAGGTTTCATGCTCTTTCTGCAAAGCTCCTTGTGACCTGTGCCACCAAGTACTTCAGTTTAAATGATCTTTCGTGTGTGTGCATGTTCTCAGACAGTTGAAGAAGAAGCTTTAATCAAGAACAACAACACCTGTAAAGACTTCCTTATCGAGGCCATGAAATATCATTTGCTTCCTCTGGATCAAAGGCAACTGATAAAGAATCCCAGAACAAAGCCAAGGACTCCTGTTAGCCTGCCAAAGGTAAGCCGAGTTGGTCACTTCGTGTCACCTCACACCATATCACTGGTGGCATTTTCTGCCTTTGAAAGGAACTTGCATACTTGCCACGTTGGTTCTCACTAACTCCATGATCGTCCTTTGAGGTGTTTTACTCTCTCTTCTAGTATTGCCTATGCCCACCAAGGATACACAATTAAGTTGGATAAACTTAGATAAACCCTTAGGAGAAGCAGTATCTCCACTCCCAGGGACAAGGGTCTGCTCTTGAACCATTTTGTCAGCCACAAGTGGTTTTGTGAATGGCTTGCTCCTGGAGCTGCAGCTTGAGAATTGCTGACCCGTGGAGCGGCAGCGGCTGCAGGCAGCTGCCTGTAGTGCTTGGAGGGTTGGCTGAGGTTTCTGCTGGCTCGTAGCACTGTCGTGGAGCCTTGCTGAGGAGGGTCACAGTAGGTGTCTTTCCTTTTCCTGTATCCGTAATCGGAAGCCAGGAAAGCAGGAAACAACAGCACCCAGACCCGTGGGCAGGAAGTCTGAAGCACATTTCAATAGACTCAAAGCAGCTACTGAATAAATAATCCTTGTTACTCCTCGCATTTATCCTCCAGGCATGTGATGCTCTGGCCACCACTTTATTAGTGAAGAAAAAAATGACAGCAGAAACTATTTTCCCTGTGCCCCAGAGATAAACACAGTTTGGCACAATGTCTCTCAACAGACTGTTGCTGAACGTTATTAATAAGCATTTTGGAGATTTTAAGATGTCAAAACCACAGTGTATTATTTTGCTGAGCACAAATCATAGGGAGCTTGGTTTGTGGGATGGCATATGAGATCTGTGCTATGAGGGTTTATTCAGGTGTTTAGATATTGGACTGTCCATCAAGAAATTGTGGTTCTGCAGAGTGTGTCGGCTTGTTGTGTCTTTTCTGCCTGCTGGTGCTGAGATGAAGTTGGGAGAACATAGCTTTGAGGGTACGATGAAGGGCTGATGTGACCCTTGTTCAAGGTCTAAAGTAGTTAAGGATAAAAGGAAGAGTGAACCAGTGAGTTCGGAGGTTCTCAACGTCTTCTGTAGCGTGACCTATGAGTACAAACCCAAATCTTCTGCAGGTCTCTCCTCCCTTCTTTTTAACTGTAAAGAAAGGGGAGAAGGTGATGATCTTCCAGCAATCCTGTTACTGAGAAACTTTCATCTGGGCTGTTGGTCCCGCTCATGAGGGATTACTGGCTGCTGTGAAATCTCTTAATTCTGTAATCGTGTGAAGCTCTGCAGCTTTCCATGGAAGACTGTTACACAACTAGTAGTCAGGCTGCTAATTTAGACTCAGTTTGCTTTCTAGTGTCACGTTCTCATCTTTGTAGATCAAACAGTCCACTACTTTCATTCTCTTCAAATTCTTTAAATTGCTGTCTAGCTCTGTTCTTTTAAAGCAACCATGATTGGAGTTGAGCTCATTACCCGAGTGACCTCGAGTGACAGTCTTACCCTGTCAGCTACTCACAGCCGCCTTGCAGAGGCTAAAGCCGGTTTCCCATCTCCTCTTTGACTACATTTGAAGCCCTTTTATCTTGCTTCCAGCTCCTTGGCCTTGTAAAAATCAGATTGTCTTGGGTAGTGTTTGCTCCTGCCAATTTGCTGTGATGAGGGGAGCAAATCTTCCCTCTTGGTATCTGTGGAGGGTTGAAGGAAATGTGTTCAGAACAAAGTGCGGGTCGAGCTGTTTGTAGGTACAGGTGGTTTGGACGCTGCCTGTGCATGCGTTGGTTTGCAGTACCCAGCTGGGGCTCAGCAGTGATGGGCAGCCCTCAAGTGCTGAGCTGCAGGCGCCTGGGACCACTGCCCCTGGGCAAATCCACGAGTCCATGGGGAATTTGTCTTCTGGTGGCAGACAGGGCAGATTTGGGAAGGATCACGCTGCACGCCATCCAGGTCTTCTCACTTTTCCACCCATATCCACCACGTGCTGATGCTGGGAACAGAGTCTGGGGCTGGATGGACCTTTAGCCTGATCTGGCAGAGTGGTTCTTGTGCTCTTGAGATTGCCTTTGATCACCTTCGCGTAGATCTTTCTATCTGTAAGGAATTTAGGGTTTAATTACTGGATTTGCATCAATGCATGCTGCAGCCACAAGCCTTAATGAAGCTGACAAATCACTTCCTTCCCAGGCCCAGCACCCCGGGTCTTAATAGTCCTGGTGATTTCCCCGAGTGTTGTCTTCCCCGCAGGTGGCAATACAGCTGTCAGGTTTTATTTGCTAAGTGGCATTGATTATTTTTAGCACCACCATGGAGATAATGACTAAACAGTGGGCTGGCTCTGGAAATTCCACTGGGATCTTCTTCACTTAAAAATACTTTCGCAGCAAGTCTTGCATGTGCCGTGGTGCCAAGCAGTTTTGTGTTTCATGGGGAAATAGGGCAGGTTGCCCTCCTCGGAAACGGTGAGGAGTTGTTAACGGTGCTGCCATATTTAGCATGTGTTAAATTGGAGATAACTTTTTCCCCCTCCTGCAGTGGCTTTTAGTGGGCCTGCAGCATGTTTTTGGCAGTTGCTCCTGACCAGGTTGTGCTGATGGTTACTTTGCAGAAAGCTTCTCCCTGGGCTGGTGTCTGAGGTTTTCTAGCTCTCATCTTCCCTCTCCAGGTGATGATCGTGGTGGGTGGGCAAGCACCCAAAGCCATTCGCAGTGTGGAGTGCTATGATTTTGAGGAGGAGCGGTGGGATCAGGTTGCTGAGCTTCCCTCAAGGAGATGCAGAGCAGGTAACGGGAACTTTTCCTGCAACCTTCTTCGTTTTCCCAGCGCAACTCTTCAGGGCTGGATGGATGTCCTCAGTTGTCCCTTTGGCCTTCCTCTTTGCCCCTGGCCTTAACCAGCTCTTTCTTTTTGCCATTCCTTCTTCCTCTTTCCCTACACACGTGTATCCTTCTCATTCAAGTGGATGCCCTGCTCTCCAGAGGGGTCGCTCCTGCCTGTCTGCCCTCCACAGCCACCATCTCCCCTTCACGACCTCTCTCTCCTGGCTGCTTCTCCATCAGTGTTTCCCCTTCTCCTCCTGTCCTGCTGGCCTGGCAGCCCACAGGGATCCAGTTTTACTTGCTGGTTTCCTAGTGAAAATTAAAGGAGCTGAGTCAGTCCCTCTCAGTGCTGAGTGGGTATGGAGAGCAGATCTGTAAGTTTGGGAGTGTTCCTCTGAAGACATCTGAGAGGGCTGTGAATGTGGATCACCATTTGGTGTCCTCTCTGGCTCAGAAAATGACTCATTCAGGTGTGAAATCCATCTGTGCCTTACGTTGCTTTGTATTTGTGTGCATTTCACCTTCCCTATGACATGTATGTTTCATCATGCTTGGCTCCAACGCTCTTAACCTGCAGAAAATGCCAAAGACTTGCCCGTAGTCTGCTCTTCCCTGCCGTCTTAGACACCTTGACGGACGCCTGATGATACTTGCTTCCCAAGCTGTTTGTAAAGCCTCCGTAAAATCTCTCTTCTCTTTTATTAGGTGTGGTATTTATGGCTGGCAATGTTTATGCTGTCGGGGGCTTTAACGGATCTTTAAGGGTACGGACGGTTGATGTGTACGATGGCGTGAAGGACCAGTGGACGTCCATAGCCAGCATGCAGGAAAGACGGAGCACTTTAGGTGCAGCTGTGCTCAATGATCTCCTGTATGCAGTGGGCGGCTTTGATGGTAGCACTGGTAGGTGACTGAGCAACAATCGGGCAGTGTCTGACCCACAAAAATGTTTTCAGAGACCCGTGCAAAGACTGCAGAGCTTTAGTGAGGTTCCTGCACCCTTCCTCTATGATTTTGTAGAGAAAGAGCGAGAGATTGTGTTTACTGCGTGTTGTAACTAACCACATGCATGTTCTGACCCATCGGTAATTGCAGAGTAGCTCACCCTAGTTTTTTTTCTTTAGTGATGCAGTTCCTTCAGTCTCGTTCTCTGTATGAGCATGCTTATTCTGGACTGAAAAGGTGTTTTTTTTTTACTTGTTTTAGTTAAATTTTTCATAGCAGCATGAATAAAATGCCAGCAAGGCATCTTATGGGGTATGTGTGCCTGGGATTTATCTTGACATAAATGCATGTTTAGATTCACACCTCTGCCTCTGCTTGTAGCGCTATGCCACTTGGTTAAGCCCTAAACTCACTATTTTAGCTGGTGATAAGTACAATACAATGGGGTCTGGGGGAATTTTTAAACCTTTGCATGGACATTTTGTAAGGCTTGAAAGGACGTGGAACTTTTGGGCTTGGATTCTGGACTCTGCTCCACCATGGTGTCCCCAGCACATCGGAGGGGCAGCAGTCCCAGGGCAGGGGCCATGGGGTAACAATTTTTCCACCTGCTGAAGAAGTGGCGTTAACATGCTGGCCCCAGCCTGAAAGGCAAGGGACTAGAGATTTGGGTTGCAGGAGTGTGGGGGGAATTACGGGCTTGGGAGGAGGCGGAAGGCAGATGAAAGTGCAACATCAATCTTTTTTTCTTCTCTTTTTTTTTAATTAGAAAACCTGTGTATCCCCTTTTTAACTAGGTCTGGCATCAGTTGAGGCCTATAGCTATAAAACCAATGAGTGGTTTTTTGTGGCTCCCATGAACACAAGAAGAAGCAGTGTTGGAGTTGGAGTTGTGGAGGGTAAGAAAATTCGCAGCCATTTCCATCAAGCAAATGTTACTGTGTCAAATAGAAGCCTGAACATTTAAGTGCAATAGGAGGGAACTGCAGGAACTGTTCTATAGACTGTCTTTAGTTGGTAAAGATTTATTTTATGTGATGTAATCGCTGCAGCTTTTTCCATTCTCCTCTTTATCTTAGTGAAAAATCATGTGTAGCTTTCCAAGAGCTTCAGACCCGTATCAGACCAGCCCATGCCTCCTGTGAATGCCATTAGGTGTGTGCAGGTTTCTTTGAATTCTTATTCTTCCTGGGCTGCTTCTTGCTGGGAAAGCAAATGGTATTGTGCAGTGTATGCTGTTGCCATCAGCAGACATCGCATGGATGGAGTACCCATCACAGAAAATCTACTCAGCGAGAGAAACAGGAGCATAGTTCATCCCACAGCCCCAAGCTGGCGGTTTGGCAGGAATACTAAAGCCTGTGTTTATTGACATCAGGCTTGCCGGCACGCACGGCACGATTTGCTCTGGTTTGTAAATGGGCAGGGACTGACAATAGCAAACGCTGGTGCTGCAGCAGCTCAGGAGCAAGGCAGGCGAGGTGGGTGGAGAGGGTGCTCGGAGGGATCGCGGCGGCTGTTGGCACCTATGTGTCAGCACCAAACTCAAGTGAGCTGGAACTGAGCAGCTTGGTTTGGACCCAGGAGAAAGAGCTGCTTAAGTAGGAACCTTTTCTTCCTTTAGCAAAATCGGTTCTGAAGCAAGTGGAAGGTTTTATTTGAACTTGTCTCTAGCGTGGAGTAGCAGGTTCCAATTGGTACAGTGCGGAGCCGCCGCTGGCACAAGCCTTGTTAGAAACGGTGCTTTGAAGCAGCTTGGTTTGACCTGTGTGCATGGGAAGTACATGAAGTGTGTTTATGTACATGAAATGTGTTTATGAGAGAAGAGGGAGGGAGATAAGGTCAGAATAAATAGAGGTGGTTGGGTTAAATTTGCATATTTAAGAAGCATGTCCTTCAAAATGGGCCAATGCTTGTGAAGTGCTGGGCTGCCAGTAGTCAATGGGATTTGCTAAAGTGGGTCAGTCATTTCAATGTGGAACAAATTTTAAGTTTGTACCCGAGAGACGCATTTCTATGGACAGGTTTTCTACTGGTTAGATATAAGAAGTCCTCTTCCTTTGCTTTATTTGAAAGTGCAAATAAGTGTTGCACATGTTGGAGTCCATGGTAAAAAAGTGAGGGTATGTGATGGGGAAGAAGAGCTCATCATGCTGGTGTAGGGAACAAGCTGCAGCCTGCAGTTAATCCACAGTGTTCATCTGAACGTGATGAAGATTGATCTGATGTCTGTGGGTACCGAAAATATCTAATAATTTATGCCAGCCAGGGAGCTTTATCTTGTCATGCTCTGTCTGGCACTCTTGCCTTGATTCATTGACTAACACCAGGCAGGTTGAAACAACAGCACCAATAAGAGCTTGAAATGTTTATAGAGACAGGAAGATGCAGGAGGAGTGCAGTCATAAACCTGATCCTTGCAAACCTCTCCTAATGATCACAGCCCAAAGAAGGTATGAGTGGAGCTGAGGAAGAACAGGGGTCAGAGGCAGGACCATGAGAAAGAAAAAAGCTGGTCTGTTCTTTGAGCCTTGCAAACATCAAGGAAACAGGAGGATGGAAAAGTGTAAGAGTGTAGATGATAACTGCTGGTGGGAGTCTCATGTGATAAAGAATTGCATAGCTCATTTGTGGCCAGGCTCTCTGCTGTTACGGACTGAAAATTGGTCTTGTTTGTGAACTTTGTACAAAAATATGGGTTAGAATTTTCCTACCTATTTGTTGAACTTTATTAATGGCTGGTTGTTGCAGTGTCTAGGAGGCTTGGTCTAGAACCAGAATGCTTTTGTGCTAGGTGGTCCAGTAAAGAAACACAAAGAAACCCTCTCTGCCCAGAGAGTTTACTGCCTAAAAGCAACACGATCTGATAGACGATACAGGGAGCTAAGGAGAGATTATCAGTCAGGTCTGTGAACAGAGGACATGGTGGAGTGTCAGTCTTGTTTCACGTATGGTGTAGTCCCGTGACATCTGACTCTGTTTTTCCAGTCTCACTAGGTGTGTTCTCCAACTTTCATTGAGTTGAGGTAAGAAGGGACAGATACACCATGCTGTGGGGGTCCCCTGTGGTACCTTCTGTGTTGTGATCAGTTGGCATGAGTGAGCAGGCTGGCCTCAGCTGTGCTAGCAGCACTGGTTGGTTTTGATTTGGCCCAGGTTTTTCAAAATCAGGTCTAGGTTTCCATGCAGGTATTATATGAACGTAAGAGGCTATTGCATATTTATTGCTCATGTGATATTGCAATTAATGTACAGTATCAACCTTTGGCAGCACGCTTTGCCTTGTGGCACCTGAATAGAAGGAAACACTTGATCAGTAGAACATACTTTGATGTTACCTCTTCTCCCGGGCCAACAAGTCATCTGGAAAACCCTCTGGGCTTTTGGCTTCTAATTAAGCTGTTATGTCGTGTATTTCTTTGTCTTAGTTGACAGCTTTAACAGCTTTAAAAACAATCCCGCCTGTCTGCAAGTTTACTTCAGATCCTTTTGGTAGGATTTTCCCCAGGCACCCCAAGAAGGTTTAGGTATGTCTCCCAGGGCCTCCCTCAGCTGGGGTCTGTCCTCACCTGGGACCATCAGGCTTGATGGTAACGTAAATCAGTTGTCACTGTAATGCCAATGCCAACATGTGTCTTTTCCAGGTAAGCTCTACGCTGTGGGGGGTTACGATGGAGCGTCCCGTCAGTGCCTTAGTACCGTCGAGCAGTATAACCCAGCCACGAATGAATGGACCTACGTGGCTGACATGAGCACTCGACGCAGCGGTGCAGGTACTGGCTCTGAGATGTGTTCTTAAGAGTGGATGATCGCTGGGTTCTCCTCTGCTCATGGAAAGGAAAGGAAAGAGAAGTGTGTTTTGGCATTGCTGGGCTGGCAAGTGCAACCTGTTGTTCCCCGCTCCTTCCCATGAGGGGAAAAACCATAATTGCTTAGAAACTCTCAGCAGCTCTCCTGACTTTGTTAAAATCTGCCAAATTCAAATGAATTTCTGGGTTAATGCAATAATGTTCAGTGTTTCTAAGTAGTCTTGCCAACACATGCATCTCACTTGTAAGCAAAGAGTTATCTTTCCAAATTGCCAGCTGCAGACTCAGCCAAGCTGAAAGCCAAGCTGCACCTCCTTTGCTCCTATCATATGGGGGTTGTCAGATGGATTTTCCTTTTGGATCTTCTCTGCAAGCAGCCAGTGGGTGCTTTGCAGCACAAAGCACATCTGCACTGGGTGATGTGCAGACCGAGTCAAGGGAACAAAATTCATCTCAGATTGCCCCCGCTAAGCTAGTTTTTAGTGTACCTTTTGCTGGCAACAGTTGGTGATCTGATGGATTAGAGGAAAGGACATGTAAAAAGGATGATATTCTAGCCCTGATGATTTCTAACTTACTATGTGACATTAGGCCAAGTAGGCACTTGTCCTCTTTTTGGCTGTCCCTGTCTGAAAGGGATAAAAACTCTTGCCCGTTGCATTTAAAATCATCTTCAGAGGAAAGGGAACGTGTCAATATTGGTCCTATCGCTCGGTGTGTGCAGTGGGTCCTCCCTGATGTCAAACTGCATAGTTCTCATTTTACAGCAGCCAAAGTGGCAGTCGCCCAGAGGTAGCCGAGGCTGCCCTTTGCGTGTGGGCTGGAATGAGCCGGCAGGTTAAGCTGTGGTGGGAATTTCCTTCTGAGCTGGGAGGTTGGGGCGGCTGCTCTCTGCATACCGTCTTTCTTTCCTCGCTTCAATACCTTTTCCATAACTCCAGGTGAGGCAAATATGGTCACGCACTGTTGGTTTGAATCCAGATGAGAGGTTTTTAACGTAAATCTAGCCCAATGCAACCTTATAGGAGAACAGAATGAGTATCTTGTGTTGTTGACAGCACGTTGAAACACGGCAAAACAGTATTTGTGCCTGTAGTGAGATGGATTTTAGTGAACTTTCTTTGTTTGAAACGCTCTGCTCTGAGCACTGCTTTGCAAGTACATCTCTGCACGGCAAGTCCAGTACTAGGAACGCTCCTGCTTGCTGCCAAATAGCCTTGCAATTTTCTGTTCCCAACCTGAAAGCTGAGCTACTCGAGGGCTGGTTGTCACCCAGATGCCTTTCCAGGAGGCACCGGGGAGGGGACTGCCCAGTGCCGCTCATCACAAGCGGTGCTGCAGCGTGATCTGTTGTACAGCTCCATAGATGAAACTGTGCTCAGAGCTGCTGGCATTGCTGTCCCGATGCTGACATCTAGCGGAGGTGAGGACTGGTGTCCCCAAGTCCCAGGGGTGACCCCAATCCAGGCAGTGGGGCTGTGTGGATGTGCAGGCGCTGGCAGCGCTGGGTTTGCTGGGCTTTCCCCTCCTGGCAGGGATGTCCCATCTGTGTGTGTCCTGTCTCCCTGCACAGGGAGTCAGTTTTAGGTGGAGAAGCCTTAGAGTGGTTTTGACTCTTTTACTCTCCTGCTTGCTTAAATTAGTTTACGAATTAAATGATTTCTTAAAAGCGCTGGGCTCAGACACAGTAGGTTTTCCTCACCAGTTAAATTAGCTCCCATTCCCCAGTCTGGGAGGCACCAACTCTGGGGCCAGGACATATACTGGGACATGTTCTTCTTGTCTCAGATGGTGCGTGTTGGAGTACCTCAACCAGACTGAGAATTTCACTAAGTAAGGTGGATGTTTATGGCAGTTAGAGATTAATTACCGCTGTTTTCCAGAGAAGAACCAGCACAGCACTGAGAGATAGGACATCTGCCAGGTGTTACTGTGCCAGTCTGCTGTAGTGCCACGTGGTGGTTGGGTGGAGAGCTGACCATGTCCCAGGTGATCTGGAGGCACATGTGGCCCGTGTTTTGGAAATGCCTTGGAGAGGCCAAGGCAACACCCAGCAGAAGACCCAGGGATGTGCAACACTTTCCCCTGTATATTTGGCTAACGCTGGGCTCTGTTCGGCAGGTGTTGGTGTTCTCAGTGGGCTGCTGTATGCTACCGGGGGGCACGATGGTCCCTTGGTAAGGAAGAGTGTGGAAGTCTACGATCCAGGAACAAACACCTGGAAGCAAGTAGCAGATATGAATATGTGTAGAAGAAATGCAGGTAACCACAATAAGCCTTTCTGTGGCGTTTGGTTGCAGTTGTCTGTGTGGTTTTTAATGCAACTAATGTGCTAGCGATGCAAGTGATCGGTATTGTAAGAAAGTGATAAAAATGGAAGATGAGGTATCTGCTTGGGAATGAATCAGAACGTGGCAGGCATCGTGTCATCGGGGATGAGTTAGCCCATGTCTAACCATCTGTGCTCCATTTTGAGGTGTGTGTGCCGTGAATGGTCTCCTCTACGTGGTGGGAGGAGATGATGGTTCCTGTAATTTGGCCTCGGTGGAATACTACAACCCCATCACGGACAAGTGGACGTTATTACCAACGAGCATGAGCACGGGTAGAAGTTATGCAGGTAAATAGTCAGTGGGAGAGCTGGCAACAGCTGGGGTCATTCATAAACTCAAGGGCTGTGCCTCCTGAAGCTTTACTCTTACATTTTTGTGTGTTTTATGGAGCTTTCAGTAGAGGAAATTTTCATAGAAATAGTAGATGCCTCTCTGTCTGCTAGACTGTTGCTGCTATTTGGCTTTGCAGGGTGATCTTAGCCACATTGCAAGCCAGGAGTTGCTCCTGTGGTAACTGTGTCTGTCTGTCCATTCTTACAACAGGTGTGGCTGTGATTCACAAACCGTTGTGACACATGATCAAGCCAATGCGAGGAGCAGAAGTGAAGTGGATCCAGCTAGGTGGTGTTGGGAAGGTGACTGACCTCTGACTTGACCCATCTCATTGCTGTTAACGTCTTAGCATGACAAGTGATACGTTACAAACATCATCTGCTCTGCGGTGGATTGCGTAGCAAAGCAAAAATCCCTCTGGGGACCTGTTCCATGCTAGACACGAGGTGTTGCTTGTTATCTGTGGTGCAATCAACTGTTCTTCTCAATGGCTAGTGTCTCGAGATAAACACTGTGCTTGAACTGCAGGCACCAAATTTCTTGTGTGAAACAAAACTGCTACGTTTGGGCATGTGAGTAAAAACGAACACTTCTAGATTTCTTCACTACTGATGCTCCGTGCACATTATCGGTTGAACTGTTTACTCACGGTGCCTGGAGGGTGGACTTTACTACTGGCTGTGAAAACTTCTAAGTACCAACTGAGAAAAGCAGTCAGCAGAAATGGACTGGAACAGGGTGGTCTGGCTTGAGTGTGACACTGTCTCAGTCATACGTCTGTATATGCCACTGGACTACTGTATGTATCCCTGAAATGCTTGTCGTATGGTGGAAATAAATACCATGAGATTTTTCTACTTGCCATGAATGCTGTTTGCTGTATGTGATGGGACCTGCTGGGCAGTGTCTTTCCTGGGGCTGAAGTCTTGGCACCTGAACCACACAAAACTTTGCAACCCCACAAAACACGTGCTGTTCCGATGGGGTTTATTGCTCCTGTGAAACAAATGTTGCTTGAACAGAAAGTATTCCCAACCCATGCATTTCAGCTGTGCTGAAAGCCCCAGTTCTAGCTCTGTCCAGCATCTCAATGCCATTTCATAATAGAGTGTGTAGATGTTAAAAGAAATACCTTATGGTGCCATTAATGTAGAGACATTACATACAGCGAGAATGCTCTGTCACCCAAGCAGTGATTAATGAGCAAGGTAAAATACCTGCAGTGTTTTAATGCTTCCAGAGTATGGAGATTAACTAATCACTGTCACTGTAATTGCTATTTTAATCTTGCCTGTACTGAAGGCGTTCCTCTTAGTATGAAGAATTCATAAGATAATTCAAAACAGACAAATCTAGATCCAGCTGTAATGTAGCTGTCTTGCTTACATCCCAAATTTTTAAAGCTTTCTGTTTAAGAAGATGTTTGACTTTAAAATACCTTTGTGTGTCTCCTTGTGAGCTCTGGAATGCTTCTGCATACAGGGGTGGACTCCCGAAAGACTCCTCAGCCAAAGAGAACTAATGAAAAATATTTTCTCTCCTTTTTTTTTGTTGTTGTTTTGTTTTTCCCTCTGTAGATCAGCTGAGGCTTTGTAGTGGGCACCTGGCATGTGGGACAAAATCTGCCCATGTTACTGTTGAACTCCAGCACTTAACCACTGTTGTTCTGCTGGTTTCTTCCTCCATAGATCTCCTATCAAAAAGACTCGATGTGACCTTCTACAGTAGAAAAGAAAAAGACTTAAAAATTTATTTCAGAGGGATCTAAGGCTACATCACCTTGTGCAGTAGTGGGTTACTTCTGTAAATAAGTAGATTTTTTTAGTGTTGGAGTTGACGCAGTCCTTGTAAAATGGGTGCCTGTTCACTTGGGGAGGGGAACAGCATCTGCCTTTGCTGCGTTACCTCCCACAGAGAGGACTGACCTCCATGGGGAAGGTTAGGTAGCACCCACTCCTCTTTGGATGTTCTTGTTTTTACAAACAAAAGCAAACAGTCCAAAGAAATGGCAGTATTATTCTTGATGTCTACCCTGCCCTTGTATGTCAGCTCAAAGGTCTTGAAAATAATAATTAAAAAAAAGAAAATCAGTCTTTTCTATCATACCTTCTAAACCTTTTGCTTTGGGTTCTACAATCCACAGTGAAACGTGCCAAAGTAACAGTACGACATGCTGCTCTCTTCTGAGGTGTTGCTTACTTACTGTAAATGCTATTGAGGCTGGTAGAAATCTATCCCTGACTGCAGCTGCCTTCAGATCAGAGTCCTGAGATGCCTCTTTGCAGTGACATACGCAAGATGATGCCTTGGTTTGGACCGACTTAAATTCTCTGCCCCAAAAGCAAACACCACAAGGCCTTTCCGTTTCGTGCAGCCTGTGGGAATAGAGGATAAGATGGGATAGGCAAAGCGTCTTGGTCAGAGTTAGCATCTCTTGTTAGACTGAGATGACTGGACAAGGGTGGACAAGCATTTGGGCACACATGGCCCTCATTAGGTCTGGTGTAGACATAGGGAATGTAAAGCTAAAAAGCTACTATATAGCCGGCCTACAGCTCAATAGTGGGAAACAGTTACCAGCTAACCTTTGCACTTACAGCATCACCGGAGCAAAGGCAAATATTACTCAGAGACTAAGAGTCCATGTGGGCTAGAGATAAAAGCTGGTAGTTAGTGCTAGAGAGATGCAAGTCTGAAATTTGCTGTGTTTGTCGGATGTCGTGAAAGGTGAACGTGCCTGAAAGCTGGATAATTTTTCCCCTGCTATACATCTCTTTATAAACCTTTCTTGCTTACAAGGAGAACTTTTTTTTTCTGGTGTTTTTCTGCTATTGTAAAATGGCATTTCTGCCCACTGCTGGCCCAGACCTGTGGCTTGCTGGACAGGGCTAGGACTCGCAGCCCTTGCCAGGGATGTGTTCCTGGCTGCAGCCAGTTCTCGGTGGCAAATGACACGTTTCTTTCTTTCCTTCTCAAACGTTGCAGTGTTATGCAAGTCAAGTGACCTCGTTTTCCAGCTATGCAATATGAATAACTGTAACACGTGATGAACCAGCTGTATCCCCCCCCC
>VZTL01071692.1:0-14754 GCA_013400535.1 Scopus umbretta | reverse complement strand
GTTTTTTTAGAAGACATCTCAGTGAAATGTTGCAATATTTATTTGTCAGCAGACTTTACTAAGGGGCTATTCATGGAGTAAAATACAGGATGCAACACATCCCTCTTATATTGTGCGATTGGTAGAGTAAATGAATTCTTTGAAGTTATAATAGGAATTGCAAACGTGAATAGATATCTCCCAACTTTCTTAATTGCCAGAAGTGGCCATAGGGAGAAATCTCTGGAGAAAGAAGAATGTTCTTCGTTAGTGACTGTGTGACATTCTAGAAACCCAGAAGCAGAGGGATTCCCCTGACACACCTTTGCCGCTCGGTGTTGTTGCCGAGCGCCTTCTCGCAGACCCAGTGGAATTTGCTGACTTGCAGACCTGTGCCTCGTGGAGGGACACCCTGATGAGCAGCTCCTGGGGAAGAGCAGCTCCTGGGGAAGAGCAGCTCGTCCCAGCCGATGCTGAAGGCGTGCCGAGCCCAGCGCTGTGGGCGAGGAGCCCATCTCCCCGCGGGGGCACGGGTCCTCCTGCTCCTAGCCGCCTTCTGACAGAGCAAAGAGCTGGAAGGTGCCTACAGTGGAGACTTGGTTGCTCCTGGGTTTTGTTTGTTTGCATTCAGAATAGCCTCACTGTTGAACTTTGGGGATGGGTGGCTTTTTGGAAAGAAAACAAACAGGTATTAAAGGCAACTTAGGCTTTTTTTTTTTTTTTTTTTTTTTTTTATTTGGGGGTTGTNTTGCAGCAAAAATCTGATCAATGGAGAACAGAAAGCGAAACAATGGTAAAGCCTACCAGCTAAGTAGGTCACCAGTTAACAAGACAGTGACTCACGCAGAGAGGGAGAATTTAATTTTTAAACACCAAATCCTGAGTTTGCTTGAAATAAAAGGCATGTATAAATTTAGCAGCTGGTCAAATAAGATAAAAATATTTATTATTTCATTCTACTGTTTGCAATTTTTATTATACTTACTTCTGCAATGCATAATAACTTTTTTAACATTTAAATCTTGATCATATATGAATTCTCTGTGTTGCTCTTGTTCCTTCATACCCAGCTCGGGGCCCGCGTGAAGCAGCAGCTACCTGAACGGTGGTATTTGTTCCAGGTGGTGGGGCGATACGCAGCCTTCCAATTTAAATTGCTTGGTATGGGAGCAAATGTTCGGCCCTGAGAAGAGATGCATTATTTTTCCGCTAGTATTGGTCTGTATTATTCTTTGGATGCTGGACTAAAATTTCTGGGAGAATGGCCTGGTCTGTGTTGTCTGCAGCCACTGCCCTTCCCAGGTGTCGTGCAAGCCTGAAAAGGCGCATCCAGCTGGCCCTCTCTCGTACAGCCTGGCGGCGCTTCCACCGGCGGAATGAACGCCACAGCGCTCACTGCTCTGCCACGCGCAGTTATGTGGCGGATTCAAGTTCTTTGTGTGTCCTCTCTAGTCACAGATGTAGTATAAAAATATATGTGTGCGTGAAAAGCATGATATATCAACCCGTTGCTGTATTGCCAAAGTGGCTGCCCTATCAATTTAATTGCTATATCCTTTATGTAGCTTAAAGGACGTACAAAGTATAGTTAAGGTGACATAATTCAGATCAATGCTTTCCTAAGGTATTTGTTATATACGAACAGTCGATATTTTAACGCATTGCTTTTTCTCCAAGAACAGCTCTGTGTTCACCAGAACCCCGGTTAAAATCTTTCTGTGGTTATAATTAGCGTTTTATCTTATTGATTAATGGAGAAAGTTCTATATGGCATATCTTAAAATCATTTAGCAATAAAACACTGTGTAATAATAGTGTCTCTGTAATATTTTTAATAATGACACGACTTATTCTTCCCTCCTCAGATGCCAACACTGGATTTATGTTAATGAGGGGGAAATTCATTGCGGATCTGTCTAGCCACACTCTGCTCTTCTGGGAGTCCCGAAGCCGAGCAGCTGAGCTGCTTGCAGCTCCGGGTTCAGTCCTGGAAGGAAGTGCTTGACAGCGATGATAAACCGCTAACACACGATATTTATCCCCGCTGTTTGTCTGCTGCGCAATTTTGTGTTAGTGGAAAAATATCATCCGGTTTTAGGTCTGTAACATTTTTTTCACAGAGCAAATTTTTTTCTACAGTATTATTTTCAACTGTTATATCTGCTCGTTGGCAGAGGGTCTGAAACAGCCCCTCGGTCTGGAGATATGGGCAAGAAATGGGCTAGAAACGGGCAGGGAAGGGAAGTTATTGTCCACGCAAGCCCAGAGGAGCGTACCCCAGTGCCTATTTGCCAGGGTGTGCTGTTTTAAAACTAAGTGCTCTTAAATGGAGGTTGGTCGTCTTTTGGTCTACAGAGTGATGTATCTTGTTATTTTTGGTACCAAGCTGAGTGAGTTAAACCTACATCATCCCCTCTTAAACAGAATGTAAAACATCCACATGAGGCTGCGCACCCATTTAATCTGAATAGCTCTTCCAAGCTGTTGAATTCTAAATTGCAGCCAGTGACTAAAGGTGAAATTCTTGCTATTGTACTTAGTCTTCTGCATTATCCAGACCAACTCATTCTCATGAGGTTTTTAAAAGCATCCTTGAGAGATAAGCACAAATTTTAAACGGTGAAAGGAATTCAACTAGCAGTAAAATGTTTTGTCTGGAAAACGTTTGAAAAGAGGTTTGAACCCTCACCAAGCTATGTTAGTGGTTGGCAAAAGAGAGGTATCTGAAGAAATACTTCAGCATGGAAGGAACGGAACAGGAATCGGAAGAATATTTTAAACAAAAGCAGAGTAATTTTGGTGAAAACTTTCAAAAAGTTTTGCATGCAAGCAGCTTCTCATTTGCACCTTTCCAATCAAAACCATCTGTCTTGTATTAGCCAGTCCACGGACAGATGCTCCACTTGTCTTCCTAGCGCATGGCAATGCCGGGCTTCCTCGAATCCCAGGTTTCTTTTAGTAGTGATGTCTTGGCTGCTTTCTCTCCATCGCACCTACGCTACCTGATAGCAGCTGGCGCCCGACACCACCACAGCTCTCCTTCAGTTTAGCCTGCGAGTTTGGCAGGGAGGGCAAGGCACTGTCCCTTCTGCGCGGATGGCACGCAGCCGGGGAGTGCCCCGTTGGGGAATCTGAATTGTTGCTCCGTGGAGCCGCGCTTGCCTGGGTCTCCACTGTGAGATGGTGCTCCTCTGGACCGTTGCGAGGGTTAAGACCGGGACTATGAAGAAGGTGTGGGGGGGCTGTGTTTGCATTCCCTTCTGGTAGATGTTTTTGCAACTACATGCTTCTAGGCATTGGTCTAAAATAATGACATGCATATGTATTTTTAGAGATGATGTGAATTTTGGATTAATTAAGAACGTAAGTTCCAGGCTTCTTCTTTAGATGTGAGCTCTTATTAATATTTATAAAAAACTATTACATATTAATACATTCATAATACATAAGATATGTGGTACTATCAGTTTTAATAGATTATTTTTTTTAGAACATCATTGTAACTGTGAGGATGTTCTCCTCTGTCCTTCTTAGAGTTGAAAGAGTAATCGTATGGATTTATTCTCCCAATGTTTATACAAGATTTTTTTGAAAAGCCTCCTTTTTAATTACCTTGCCAGTCTATCAGTAAGAGGCTGTAGGCAATGTAATTTCAGCTGCAAGTAGCTGTATAAACTGCAATCAGAACACTCAAGGAGCAAAACGGCTGTAGGTATGAATCTGATTGAATCCAATATATGGCACTGGTGCTGAAGAATGTGAATGAGTGTGGGGCTTGGGCTGCTCTGGAGATGACGGGTGGAGGTTTGGAAGCCTCCTCGGAAGGCTGGCGCTGTTCTGAGAACACCGCGGGTGCCGGTGCAGCATGGCACACCGTGCCAGGAGGGCTTGGCTGTGGCCTCGCCACCTCTGTGTCCTTGCCTGTTGACAGACCCGCTAAGGGTCTGCTCTGGTTCAGCTGTAAGAGTGGGCAGGGGCTGCCACCAGGCTAGGTGATGTCTAGCATACGTCGCGCGTCTCGCTACTGATTTCGAGCCAGCAGTTGTAAACGGAGTCGGGGAAGGGGTGAGAGATGCTCCCTGGGTGGAAACATCTGCCGTGGGTTTGAAGGCAGAGCAGAGACCGCGGTACAGGAGCTCATAACTTACTTTCCTGCATACCAGAAATCAATTTAGACTCGTTAGATGGAAGTGAGTTGCTTTTTCGTGGCGTAAAAAGAAGGTTCTATTTTTTTCAGTCCTTTGGAAAGTGTCTGTTTTTAAAAAATCAAGCAACGAAGGTCTGTGCCTCTTGTGTCACTGTTTCCACGCACATTTGTACTGGTGTTTGGCTAAACTTTGCCAAACTCCTTCCTCTGCAGTAATTAGGATTCCATATTTTTTGAAATCTGTTTAGCATTCCTCATTTCAAAGTTAATTTGCTTTCAGAACAACCCAATTAGAGGTGAATCACTCTATATATGTGCAGTTCTGCACTAATTGCTTTATTTGATCATTTTATATTTATAAGGTAAATGCCTTATTTTCTTTAGAAGGGAGCTATCATTGCCTCCCACCTACTGCATCTCAAGGTCTTTTCCATTTTGTGGCTGGCTATTAGCAATAAAGAATAAAGTTATTACATGGTTGTACAGGGAATTATGTAATTTGCAAAAGAATCACACTAAGAAGCCGTCACGTACTGTTTGAAGGGAGGCTGCATGAAGGGCTCGGAGACCAGCACAGGGGAGCTATCCTTGTCCTGTTTGACATCACGGGCATGGGAGCTTGGATCCTGCTGGATCAAAACCCTGGTCCAGGAGATGAGGAAAAAAAATTCAGTAATTTGAGACTGGTTGTCTGTGGTGCTGCGGAAAGGTGAGATATCTCTTCCTGGCCCCAGCTGATCATAGTGTTCATGGAAAACTTTAACTGTACCCACGATCCCGTGTCCTGGACTAGATTATTTTTCTGGATTGAAATATGTATCTCCTAGTTCTGCAGTAAAGATGCATAAATAGTTAAGGGCAAGCCCCTTTTTTCTGTGTTGTGTTACGCGAGTTTAGGATTAATTCTGAATTGATCCACAGTGGTCTTAAAAATAACTTTAGGATATTTTGCTATTAGCATGTGTTGGCAAGAATAAGCATGAAACCAGGCCTGGTTTTCAGGCAGCCTCGCAGTGTGAGAGCTCCAGCTCTAAATGTTCACAGCATGTTCTTTAGGCTGTGTTAATATACATCAATTCTCATGGACAAATTAACACTGAACGTTTGCAGCCAGAATGTTTATTAGCTGGGTCAGCTGCAGTATTCTCATTGTAAGTGATTGTACTCAAACCTTCCCTCTGCCTCCTGGTTTTCCCTTTGGAGTGGGTCACTCTGGCCATGCACCCACACCTTGCTTCCAAATCTATCAAGTCAGAAAAAGAGAGAGGAAACTTTAAGTCCAGACCTAGGAAGGGAGAAAATTTAAATCTAAAAATTCGAGCAGTGGGGGTGAAAGTGAAGCAGAGAGTGGGTAGAATGCCAGATCGACTAGTGGAAGCAGCTAATGAACCAGCCCTGGCAAGACTCGGGTGAATATGCCAAGCTGCATTCATGTGGCATTAAAAATACCTATTTTCTCAAACAACACAATGAAGGATGATACCACGCTTTGAAGCCTGCAGAAAACTTTCATGGGAGAGAAAAAGTTCGATCTTTTCAAAAATTGAATGAATAAATCAATATTAGGTAAGTTTTCCAGTGGTATTTACAACACTGATACTTGAACTTTTGGTTTATTTATAATTTCAGGGATACTGTAGCCAAATTAGTAATATAAAAATAGCTGTCTTGTAACATTTCAAAGTTGCAGGCAGCAGTATCCATCTCTACAGAATCCCATCTAACAAGCCAGCAGCAAGAAAAGAAATTGGCCCAAATTCAACTAATTCAGGCTGGAAATAAGATTGAAAAAATACCATCACCTTAATTCATTATTATTTTCACCATGTGAATTGTAATCTTGTCATTATCCTTTATGCCATCCTTAAGGTAATTCTGTTCTCTGGGGAGTCTCAAATATTTCTTGCCAGGTAGCAATGCTAGAAATGCGTTGCATATCGGCACACCGAGCACTGTATGATAATTACAGGGGACATACAATCTCATTTAAAAACCTGGGGAGCACCTGTATAACCAGGGAAGGTGCTGTGCTCGTTATGCCGCATGGCAGCTACTAATGTTGTTGTTACACAGGTGTGTATTAGATTAAACTGTTTGCTCATTCCATTATGCATTTCCCTGGTAATCATAACTACAGGCACAGAAAGCTCCTGGGATACTAGCGGGCTGTAAGAAAGTATTGAAATGCACCTCCTTACCACCAGCTGTGTTTGAAATAAGAAGCTTTTGTGAGTAATTTCCAAACCCACTGGACCAAGCAGCCACACGGTGAGACCCCCGAGCCTGCAGAACAGGGGAGGCTTGAGAGACGCATTGGAAACTCTCCTTCTTTTGGCCTCGATCCAGCACGGCAGCGTGCGTTGAACTGGAGAGGCTGATTCGGGGTCCCCGCTGCGGGGGCTAAAAGCCAGGCCTGTTCCCTTCGGTGTTCCGAGGCTGGGGATGGCAGGCCCTGTGCAAGGAGCAAGTTTTTGTTAGGCAGAGCGGGTGGTGGTGTTAGGGATGAGTGGAAAAGGAGACGCTTTGCCAAATGACCTTCTCTGCACGGAAAGCTCCTTGCAGGCAGGAGCACGGGTGTGGGGAGCAGGGGAGACAGACAGGCCGGGCGGGCTGACTGAAGCCCTGTCCTAGGACCCAGCCTACAAGCAAAATCTTCTTTCTTTGGGGCCAAAACTATGGCAAAGACAGAGTGCTCCTGCAGGCCGGGGCAGGTGTTTCAGCAGGGGCACGGAAGGGCAGCTCCCGTTCAACACGGGCCCGGTGCTCCTGCTCTGCCGCGGCCCCTTGTCTGACCCTGGTCCCCTTCCTACCCTCCCTCGTGGCCGCCAAAAAGCAAAATCGGGGGAGCAGGAGCATGGGTGGGCAGAGCTCTTTGTTCCTCTGGTGCGGTGCGAGCCACCTGCCCGGCAGGAGCCGGTGTGGCACTGGAGGCAGGTACCTGTCTGTCTGTCTGTCCCTTCATTGCACCTGACAGTTTGGTCCCAGCTTAGTAATCGGAGGTGCTGGGCTGAGGCAAGGCTTGACAGTGTGATGAAGAACACATGCTGACGTGTAGGACAAATTGCTGTAGCAAAGCTGTGGTAGTAGCTTGTAATGCCGAGGGAAAATAAAACAAGCACCGCCTGGAAGGTGCAGGGAGGGTGGGTGCCCCTGCAGCCACGGGCTGGGACCCTGTGGGTGCTGCTCCCGGGTCTGCCCCGGGTCCCCACCAACTGCCAGACCCCTGGCAAACAGGAAACTCTTGCACCTAGGTGGCTATAAAAATACATGATGGGGAATATCTGTAAGAGCATCAATCTTCATGAGTGAGGAGAGGATGGAGTAAGGGAGTCACAAGTGAGTTATCCTGTCGCTCCTGACAAATGAAGATAAATTGTGTGACACTGGCTATTTATTTATACACTTTGCTGGGTATGCATATGGGTATGAGCAGGAGAAAACAGCATTATGTCATATACGTAACTGTGTGCTACAAGGGGCTTTTGTAAGGCTGAGTTTGGGGTGGTTATTGCTGCATATGGTCAAAACAGGCAATGACTCGTCTCTACAGAAAGCTTCAGATGGCACATTTCTTGTTAGTGGGTGAGGGAGGGCAGTGGCTGGAAACACCTTTAAAAAATAAGTATTGGGTAAAAAAGGGGTGGCATACTGTAGAAACACTGCTTTTTCCTTGTTAACCAGCTTGCATGCACGTTCCTTTCTGTTGGTTTGCAGTTAACTGGCCCCTGGGCAGGAGAAAGATAATATTTGCAAACACTGCACTGACATACAGAATTTTACACCTTTGGCTCACAGATCTCTGCCTGGTGGCCTAACACATCACTTGTACATGGGAATGAGTGGGTGGGAGAAGCTCTTTTTGAATGGATACTGCACGTGCATGTGGCGGGGGGGTTTCTGAACACAGAGGAACCACAGGTTTCTGCTGGGGACAGGCTCCGGGGAGCAGCAGTGTGACGCCGTTAGAGCAGCCGAGCATCCCCAGAAACGAGGTGGAGGGCTGACGGCCGAGCTGTTCGGGTGTGCTCTGCCCGGGATTACAATTTCAGTCTCGTGCTGCGCTGCGGTAAGTGACACGACAGAGACCGCCTGGGATGCTTCATAAAAAATATTTCTGAGCAGAGGGAGTTGGTTAGGGGAAAAAATCCTCATAGTTGTGCTGGGTCTGTGCTCTCAGAAATAAATCAATGGAGTTAAACTCCTGTTGTCTGACATCGGAGCAAAAAGAGGCTCCTGTTCTGCAGACTGGGAAAGAATTGTCGATGCAAATGGCAATACTTGTGCCTCATATCCTGATTGTTTTCAGCAGCTGACTAGCTAGAGTATTAGCACCCATTGAAAATGAATGTCTGCGTTAGCTGGTGACAAGTTTTGAAAACTGGGCCCCACAGTGTGATGAAATGTCTTATCTGCTACGATGGCTGTGCTAAAACTTTGTCAACAGTGTCAGGAGGACTGAGGAACCTGATGTGCTAGTGTGCACCGTGCGTCCTCAGCTCTGCTAGGCTGGGGTTAGCCGTGCTCCTCCGCTGTGGGCTGTCCTTGCAGCCCATGGGCATGGCCGGCCTCTGCGCTCTTCCCGCGCTGGAATGGTGCAGCCGGCTTCGGAGAGCAGCACCCACAACAAGTGAGCTGCGACGGGGCCACGTCAGATGGGACACGGCCCGCAGAGCTGATGCTCGCAGGACACGTTCCTCGCCTTGTCTGGAGCATCTGGCACTTCAACTGCCTCCTCCCCTAATCCGCATTTTCGAAGGCCGACCAGCCCCATACACGCTGAGCTCTGTCGTGCGTAGGTTTCGGTCTCTGTCATGCCAGGTGGTTCCTGGAGCCGCGCTGCGGGTGCCACGATGGACTCCTGTCCTTGCACGTGGAAGTAGCCATCCATCACTCTGGGGCGCTTGACCCTGCCAGGGCTCTGATCCGAGGCTGTCGATCGCATCTGCCTTGCATGCAGCCACCTTCTAAGCACTGAGGCGCTCCCGCGCTCGCTTGGCTTGGCCACTGCCATGAAGAGCCGACGGCATGTGCTGCCTGCAGTGCTTGAAGTGTTTTAACTGTTGGTGGCACTCTGTTTTCATTTGTGAGTCACTGCTGGTTTGGTGGCGGTTGCTGTTGATGACTTGCTTCTCTGGCTGCCAGGGGACCACACACGACCTGCTGCCCGCTGAGCGTGCCGAGTCCGGGCGGTGGTGCGGCGTCGTGGCTCCGGTGTTGCTGCCAGCGTCGCCGGGGGGACGTGATGCTCCTGGCTGAGCTCCCTTCAGCAAGCACCCCTTTGGGGTTTGCTTCTTGCTCCTGTTTGGCGAGGGAGTCCCGCAGGCTGAGACTGGGTCTGTGCGTGGCGTTTTGGGATGCCTGAATGCACTGGTACAGGCTGTGAGCGGGAGAGCGCTCTGAGGAGAGGAACTTAAAAACTGATGTTAAATGCCGGTGCCGCCACAGCCTGCCCGTGGCATGCTAGGCAGATCATTAATTATTCCAACAACAAATCACCTATCCATCAAACGAAATGAGACCAAACAATAATAATCCCTATTTTGTTGAATTTGCTATTTGAAATATTTTTTTAAGTCACATTTGTTTGGATAGAAAACATAATATAATAGATGGTTTCCCATGAAAATTTGTATCTTATCTAAAATGTAATAAAAATATTTCCCCTCCAACTCTCCTTAATCTTTTTGTTGCTCAGTCACATGTGCATACATGGTCCCATGTGGTGTCTGAATATTCTCAGCTTCCTTCATCAAGCAAAATACAAAACTTAGAGCTGATATCATCGCTGTCAATGAAGAAATTGAAATAAAATGGAAATAAAGCTATTTAAACTCCCAGCTAATATTAATGCAGAACAAATGGGTGTAAACAGGCCAAGAATAAGTTTAGATGAAAAATGAGAAAGAAAAATCAGCCTGTCAGAGGAGACAGAACCTGAAACAGCCTTCTAAAAAAAAAAAATAAAATACAGGGGAATAAAAAAAAGCATCAGCAATTACCAAGTGTATCTTCACTTTATATATTACATGTCAGGATTATGTGGCAGGTCTGAAAGATTATAGGAGACTTTTTCTAGCTGATGCTTTCTGGGCTGGATCTCTTTGTTTTCCTGAAGCCCGCAGCACTGTGAAGATTGAAATCTGTATTGTTGGAACAAAGCACTGATCGGGTGTAATCCCCGATGTTTTGCGGTGTTTGCAGCACACATCTAATTGAGAGAGTCAAGAAGATGCAGGCTGTATGGGCCCGGGAGAGCATCATGCACTTTGCATTGTGCATCTTTATAAGATGCAAATTTATTTCCAAATTAACCCTCAGCTCAGTGGAGTCCCGCTAATCCTTTTACAAAGGCATGAACTGCTAATCCAAGTCTTGCACTGGGCTTGCTGCTCTTTGAGCAGCCACGTAGATTAGTTTTCATGTTTAAAATGAAACTTGTGTTATTTGTATCAAGAGTGCAGTTGAAATTGGCGGCGACTTTTTGCTATTCTGGAGAGGTTTCCTGGGAGAGCTAATATCAAATCTTACTTCCAAGCTGCTTCCGAAAATAGAATGCAGTAGCAGGCGAGGTACCGTGGCTTTCAGTTTCCTGGGATGTGGATTACAGATGGCTGCTGCTTATGGAACAGCAAAAAGGTGTTATGCTAATACCGTATCATGACTTTTGCCTGTGGCAGATAGTGCAAATGGGAATCAGAGTATGGGAGAGACTGGCGTGCTCTGGGCCTGCGATAGCTAACAGGAGGCATGCCGGAGGAGGCACGCGCGCAGCCTGGGCTGTCTCTGGTGGATACCCGTTATCTCCCATCAATGTGTTGATAAACTGTTCTCACTAAATTATCCTCGGTCTAATATAAGCTTCACGTCAGTCGGGTATGAAATCCATTACTGTCTGTCATACCGCTTGGCTAATGGAAGGAAGCCCCGTTTTCTCCATTAGATTTTGGTTGGATCCCTTTACCTGTCCATTACTTCTGCTGTAACTACTTCTAATGGAATCAGACTAATACAAAATGACAAAGAATCAGGGAAAAAATGACACAGAAACCGGGGGAGCTGTAAAAGCCTGTATTTGCCCCTACTTGGCCTTGTTAAGGAGTGTGAAGTCTGAAAAGACTTGTTAAAGACTTGTTCATTCAGTGATTGATCCCATGAGCTGGTTTCTTTTGCTTAAAAAAAAAAAAAAGTAATTTTTGTTTTGCAGTAAGTTCAGTGTACAAATGTCGTGACACAGAAAAATATTTACTGTGCTTAGTGCAAGAGCTTCTCTGACTCCTTTATCTTTATAAAAAGTATGGCTGCCTTATAGCTTACTATTGCTTTATCAATTTAATCTTACTGTTCTTCCAGCGACCATTCCTATATAAAAAAAAAAGGGATTTGCGTGATCCAAACCAGCCAGCCAACACCCAAAATCAGTTTGCAAACAACCTAATAGAAATATTACTAAGCAAAAATGCCCTGCAGGTACGCACAGTCTCGGTGTGTCTGCTCTCTTCCCAGCCCCACGTGCCGTCTGGGGGTCCTGCAGCGGCCGTACGCGTGCCAGGTCGCCCCATGGCCAGCGGCGCCGCCCAAACGCGATCCATCAGCCCTCGCCAGAGCTGTTACCTGGGCAGGGAGCTGAGCTCGGCAGCGCAGAGGCGAAGCGAGCCGGACCTCGGGGCTGTTTCGGCAGCAGGAGGGCTCAGCTGCACCGTGACCTTTGGCAGCCCGGCCGGCTCCCCGAGCAGGCAGCGTGGAGCGAAGCGGCCGCAAGCCGCCGCCAGTGGCCAACCGAGGTTTGAAATCCTGTCTTGCTGCAGGAGTTTCTTGCGGGATGCCGCGCCAGGCAGCGCTGATTACAGATGTTTGCAGGCACTTCACATTAGCTGCGGGAGCTGGGGCTGCCGCCCGGCGGAGGCACTGATCTCTGAGCATTAAGGAAGGAGGATCATCTCGGAGGGCTTGCGACGTGGCCCAGCCTTTGCTGACTGCTAGCTAGGAAGAAATGCACTGCGGGCAGCGTATGCCCTGCCGGCTTATCTCTCGGTGGCGGCAGAGCCTCTGATTTACTGTGAGTAATACATAAAGGGTCTCATGAAGAAATGGTTAGGGAATACCGCCTTTGGGGGAAGAGCAGGAGAAGGAGCCCTGCTGTCTGGTTAACAAAAGCGCTGCCTCTCCTGGCAATCCTTGCCTCTCTGAGTTGAGTATTTTTCTAACACTTCTGGCTGGGGATTTTAAAGATTTAGCCCCTTTTTTTTTTTAATATTCCATGGACCCATGAGATGAGACTAGGCTGTATAATTTTCTTCCTGCTCCCTGTGTGCAGTCACTGAATTCGTCTTAATTTCCTGCA
Organism: Scopus umbretta; assembly: GCA_013400535.1. Taxonomy (NCBI): domain Eukaryota; kingdom Metazoa; phylum Chordata; class Aves; order Pelecaniformes; family Scopidae; genus Scopus; species Scopus umbretta. The sequence continues at coordinate 2,287 of VZTL01071692.1, read as the reverse complement.
CCAGTGCCTATGGAGTGGGAGCTGGTTTCTGCCACCTGTGAAGTCAATGGCACTGTTCACAAGCTCGGGTGACTAAAATGGCAGACTCCAGCGAGGCACAGAAAAGTGCATTTTCTCATGCGTGTTCTCGGTATGATGCAGCAAAAGGATGCGGGACTGTGGATTGATGCGGAGGGCTGGAGAATGCTTTTAGATGCCATCACCGTTTTGGTCTGTGACCAAAGCAAAGCAGAGCCCTGGAGAGCAGGTATCAGAAAACAGAACGGGCAGTTAATGCCTGTCCGTGCCAGAGCCGGCACGTGCCAGTGCTCCTGCACGTCAGTAGTCTGGTCTCCAAACTGCCTTCAGGTCTGCTCTGCTCAGCTGTGTAAATGCAGCCTTTGAGCCCCAGTTTTACTGCCGTGTTCACCACTTTATAGCAGCAGATGAACACTATGAAGCCTAAAGGTACTTGACTCCTCCCAAACCCCAGGCCGTTAGTCAAGGCTTCCATGTCCTGGCTCCAGCACTGCTTTCTCTTTTCCAAGTTGCCTGACTGCTGTCCTTGGATGCTCTTTGTCCTCCAGCAGTTCCTGCAGACTGCAGGTTTCTTGAAGATGGTAGTTTTGTTCTGTCTCTGGTTTTTACTCCTAGTCTGTTTAGTGTTTGCAGAGAAAAAAACAGAAACAAAAGGACATGGCCAAATCCCAAACAAAATCAGATATGAGAAGAGCGCTTTATTTCCATGCTGCAGTGTTTAGGAGTTTTTCTTAGGAGTTTTTCTTGTGCTCTCACTAATACACACGTCTCTAAAGTTTGTCTATGTGCCGGCTCTGAACTGATTGCTTTTTCTCTTGTGAATCTCTAACAAGCTCTTGCTTCCGTAGCAAAAATGTGATCCTGATCAAGGTTCCCTTCTTTCTCACTTGACTAGAGGACCCCCAATAAACCATGGCACCCCTCCGTCCCCCTTTGTGTGTACTTGAGTTCTTCATTTTACAAACCCTTCTCTCATGCTCCCGTTGCATATTTGCGGGGACCTCCAGGGTGCTTTCTGTAGGAGGTCAGAACAAGGCTCATGCAATGCTTGTATCTGCTGTTTAAATAAATGTTGGCACATTGTGGCTAACAGCAGGCTGGGGCCAGAGGGAGGAGGAACACCTCCCCTTCCCACTGAAGGAGGATTTCTGCTTTCCTCTTCATCCTCGGGCTCCTCCTGCACGGAGCAGAATCCTTTGGTGTGCCTGGGCCCTCAGAGACTGAGCTGCTGTCTCCTGAGGAGCGTTAGGATTTAACAGAAATAAATGAATGAAGAGTGTTTCATAGGCAGTTGAAAGGTCAGCACAGATCACGCCATATCATTTGCTGTTCTTCAAACATCCTTTTCTGGCTTCTTGTTAATCCCCAGACAGATAAGCCACAAGTGCATTGGTTCTCTCTCCCTCTTCCCCCCCCACCAGCCAGCCCCCGCAAGGCCCTGGGTTGTCACTGCTGTAACCAGTTGTACGCTCTCTTCTGCTGCAGATATTAATTTTTTGTTTATAGAAAAATCCATAAGGTTTGAGTTATCAAAAGCTGTGTGCACTAGTGGGAAAGACACAAAATCAATGCTGAAATATTGCCTTATTTAACGGCCGCTGTAAATAGCTCTGTTATGATTCTTTAGTAGAGGTGAATTATGAAAGCACAAGAGAGGTTAGTTGAACGTACTTGTTTGCAGCCTCCACCCTAGCAAGCCCATCCAGCTTACCTTGCCCTGTTAGGCATGAGCTGACGGAAAGCTGACTTACCTCAGTTCATGGGTTCGCCATCACTCGCGTGCGAAAACAGAGGGGAGCGTGGGCTGGTTCTGCCGGGCTCTCGGTGCTTTGCTCCGTGTTTGTTGGTACCTCCTGCTGGGGGAGCCGAGCCGGGTCCCCTCCTGCGGGGAACCGGCTCCCAGCAGCTGCTTTGCTGGGTTTTCCTTCTCCTGGGGGACAGCACAGCCCTGGGAAGGAATTTCATCCCGCGTTTCTTCTCACTTTCTCCTTTTTTAAGGTATGTTTTTAGAAACATTATTGAGGCTTATAAACGGGGCTTTTAAAAGGTTTTAAATACCTATAATTTTCAATGGTTTATTTCTATGTCATTGAATGTAATTCTTTCCAGTAGAAGTTCTTTCTAGGATGTATTTAGGTACTTTGGAAAACACTGGCGTTTCCCCCACGTTCCTGGAAAGCCAAGTCCTGGGTTGGGGTTACTGTGGTAATCCAGCTGTGTTTCCACCAGCAACAATAATCACTACAGATGAGGAAAAAGAAAAAAAAAA
>VZTL01071691.1:155-36077 GCA_013400535.1 Scopus umbretta | reverse complement strand
GGGGCGGGGGGGAGAAATTAAAATATAAAAAGACGTATTATATAGTAGCGGTTTCATCATTAAAGAGTCCCATTAAGGCTTCCAAAAAAAAAAAAAAAAAAAAAGGAGAGAAGAAGAGAAGAAAGAAGATGAAAAAGACTTTTATCTGGCATTCTGGTTGGTCAAAAGCAAATGCTTCATTTGTCAGCAGTGCAAAGCTGGACACTGCCTCGAGCCTTGGGCTTCTAACACTGGACTTGAACGCAAACACACAGAGTCATACAAGATGTGTAAAATACCTCATACACTTGGATTATTTTAAGCTTCAGCAGGCTGAACCCAGGGCTTGCAGGGCCAATTGCCCAGGTCCTTCCAAATCCATCCCCCCCTGATGTAATTTATTCCTAATTCCAAATTCTGCTCAGACATCTTCTGCTTTTAAGTGAGCGCACCGATGCCAAGTTTGACCTCCTGCTACTCTACTTTCTACTCCTACCTCCCCGGTGCTGCCCTCCCGGCATCCAGAGTTTTGCCTGCCTGGCATGAAACCAAGCAGCCCGGCAGCGCAGGCTGGTGTGCTAGCAGCCTCGCACCGAGGTGAGCAGTTCCTCTGAAGCCAACAGGACAAGGGTTGCATTAAGGCCAGTGAGGCAAGAATTAACTTTCCCCTTTGAATCTAGCTCAGGCGCTAAATTTCTGTCAAGCTGGCACAACGCCGGGCAGGGCAGACAAACCTGAGCTTGCTGTGAGCAACCCAGCTCGCAGGCAGCAAGCAGGGCAAACTAACCCAGGCACAGCATCCTCCTGAGGTCGCTGCGGGGCACCCCCTGCCCAGGCCAGCTCCTTCCAAGCTGGTGGGAGTATCTGCATGCCTCCACCGTGTATCCACCAAGCAAAACTCCTGGACACCCCCTACTCAGCCCTGTGTTGCCCCAGGTCATCCTGCTGAACCTGAGATCTGCCTCATCCCTTGGGCTCGTGGAAATCCCACTCATGTCAGTGCATCTGGGGAGGAAAGACCAGCGCCAGCAGGTTCCTTCTGAGGGGAACTCTGCTGTTGGTTTTGTCCATGTGTCGTAATTTTTGGTGGGAACTACCTAGAAACAATGTCAGGCAACTGTCGCCTCAAGACGTAGCTCCAAAAATGGCTCTTCCCAGCCCCCCTAATCAGAAGTGCTATTTCACCTTTTCTCCCTTGCTGACTGCTGCAGGCAGCAGCACAGAACCTGTTTTGCATGAAGGTCTGCAGCAGGAATGTAAAGAACTGTGTCACAAAAATATAACAAATATAAATGGTTTTCCCAAGCCACTATAAATGCACAGGCAGAGCTTTGCTAGGGTGACTTGTATTTTTGTGTTTATTAGCCTTACTTTGAAGTTACCTTCTAAACATCTTGCTTAAAGAGCAGGCAAGTTATCCTCAGTTCACCCCTGTGAAGCCCAGGACTATTATTATCACCCTTTTATAGGTGGAAAACTGAATGACAGAGAAATGAGGTGACTTGCCCATGGTCAGGCAGTGACCCTGTGGCAGATGCTCGCCTTCCAGCTCAGTGTGGTGACCACAAGCCCAGGCTTCCCCTTTGCAGGAGAGCAGCATGATGCAGGATGCAGCAGGAAGGCGCTCAGCAACTGGTGTGGCTCTGCTGAGCTGGCAGTTTGGCCACGAGGATCTGCCACGAAACTTTTGCAAATCGGATGGGACTTTATGGAAGTCAATCAAACATCCAGCTGTTGAATGAAGTAGACCTGGCCCAGAGCTCATGGAGAGAGATGGCTTGGCATGAGACAGCAGTGCTGTCCTCTTTCCTTCCCCATGTTCTCATACTTTTTGTCAAGCGTCAATTTGAAGGTACTCACAGAGGCAAGAAAAGGGCAGCACCTTTTTCCCTCGGGTTGCAGGGTCAGTGTTTGAGATGCTGGAATAAATAGGATACCCAGCCTGCTTGGGTTTGGGGACTTTTGGACATTTTTTTAACTTATTCCTTTCAAATAGTGTCTCAGAGAGGCCAGGCAGATTTTTTTATGCAGAATATTAAGCAAAGAGGGCAGAGAAAACATTAGCTTTTCCGATACTTTCACAGCAATGCAACATGAAAGTGCTTTCCCTCTTAATGGGAGGGAAATGCAGTTTTATAGACTTTAAGAGACCGTGGAGCACTCAGCTTGGCCCATGGCCATCTGGTTGGGGCTCTGGATGTGGAAATAACAAGAATGAAGTGCCTTGGCAGCCCCTGTTTTTGTGCACATCGGGCACTCGTTGGGAATGGTTGCTTGCTCCAGGTTTCACGCCGCGGCCGGCCCCACAGCTCTCCAGGCTGCCCCGATGTGCCAGGTGTCCCATTACTTTCCTTTTAATGTAGTTTTTAAAAATGTCACTAGATGCCTTTCAGGTTCAGAGGAGGAGAAGTAGGTAAAACAGAGGCTAAAGAAAGGCATGAGGCCATCGGTACTCTTGTTCTGCCAGCTGAAGCTACTTAAATTCCTGTGGGTACCCAGGACCATTTTATGAGTAAACGCTGCTGGAATGGATTAATGGACATTTTTTTTCTCTTTTAGTGAAGTCACAGGAAAGTATACTCTTCTGTCGCTTGCTCTCATTCACTCACAAATCTGACTATTTGGAGCTGGTACATCGGGAGGTACTAACACCCGCAAAAGATTTGGGCTTGGGGGACCAGGTGTCTGACGGAGACTCACTGGCTCATGGATACTGAGCATCCCACCTAGAGGCAGATCCAAGCGGAAATACCACAGGTTTTCGTGTGTACTATCCACAAGTTTCCTGCCCAAAATCAGCAGGTTGTACTTGCGTGGAGCTATTATAAGGGGAGTTTAACTAAGCAGAGCCCTTTCTCCCTGAGGGGAACAGAATACCTCCCCCTCTTTCCTCTGCTCCCTCTTTTCCTGGGTGTAAATGGAAAATTTTCACACCCACAAAGTGGATTATACACAGGAAAATACAGCATCTGGCCAGACTTTGCTGAAGTAGGGAGTGACTGATGAGACCCGACGCTTTGGTTTAAGCTGGCTGCTTTGGAACCGCATTGGACCTTGATCCAAGCATCTCCTCTTTTCAGGGCTGTTTGTGTTCAGGGCTTTGGTTTGGCTCCAGCTCTAGCAGGGTAGAAAATAAGCCATGTTTCATTGTGTCCCGTTAATAAAGTAGTAAACATCGGTTTGTGCCATGGAGCTACAATAAACCCAATTATTTTGCACATACTAAAGGATGAGAAGAAAATATACTTTTTCACATTATTCTAGGAAGTGAGAACACTGTCTTTAGTGCAAAAATTGATACATTCTTGTAAACAAAAGTGAATTAAAGTACAGTGCTTCTATATTACTACCAAGCTGGGAAATGGAAATGCCTGAAAACCAGCTATCCTGCTCGCAAAAAAGCATTTTTTGCTAACAATAGAATGAGTGCCTTGAGTTCATAAACCACTAATATTTTTCTATGTGCCACATATCTCAGATATAAAATATTTTGCAGACTCTTTTTTCCCTGATTTCCTATCTGCACAGAAAGAGCAAGTAGTATAACTATGGACCTGACCTGATACTGCAGAGACGTATGCATGTGCTTAGCATAAAGACAAAAAGCGTTATTACACAGCAGCCCACAGGGCTCTAGGAAATCACACTTGAAAATAAAGCCAATCTGTAAAGTTGTTTCCTTTCTAGCCTTCATCACTTGGAAAAGACTTTTTTGAAAATGCCACACACAGGCATTAGAAGGATCAGTACAGGACAGCGTCAGAGCACACCAACCTCTTGTACATGTTAAAAATATAAAGAAAAAAGTTCCTTAAAAAGGAATTAGACACAGTAGGATATTTTCTCTTTCCTCAGTTAAAAATATTATTGCTGTGGTGAGGAAAAATAATGGTGCTGGTAGACAGAGCTTTGAGTAGACTCATCGGCAATTTTTTTTTTTTTTCTGTTTTTCTTAATCACTGTACAATGCAAGCCTTCTTTCCAGACAGAAGGAATATCATAGTAGACAGGATATTATGGTAAACATTTTCGTGCCGTGTCTGTAATTACCAGCAGAACCAGTGCTGGTCACCAGACCCTGCCTGACCATAGGCACGAGGTGCTGGGAAATGTGCAAATGAGGCTGAATGTTACGCGACTCGATGACCAGGCTGACATCCAGTGGCCCTTCAGAAGCAGAGTGCCAAGCAATGCCAAGCATGGACAGACTGACACTGGGAAGTCCTTCCAGATGCGCTTCTCCTGTCAGCTCCCTGGCAAACCTCACCCTTTCTGTGTCTCTATGGAAAAATCTGCTTGTTACTCTGAGTAACTGCAGACATATGAGACATTTCAGGTATGATCCTTTGCTGAGCATTTAATTTTTCCACCAGGTGATCCAATTTGGCTGTGTGTTGAACAAGTGTCCAGTGATACCAACATGGAGAACAAAGACAGCAGTTTCCCTGCTCTCTGGTAATGCCCCGCTTTGCCTGGGGGAAACCCCAGGCAGCTTCTTGCACCTCCATTGGGGGTTAGTCGCCCTACTGTAACGGCATGCACCCTGAGCAGCTGGTGCATTTTTTTCCTACATGTTTTAACAGTAGCTAAACAATCCTTGGGCAATATTTTTTCTCTTACCTCTTCTTTTTTAAATCAGTGCTTTTAAAAAAACCTACAAAAACAGATGCTATAGGTAGAACAAAATTTGCGATGAGAGGGAGTCCTGCCCTGGAACAAAAAGAGTAGATGGAAGAGTCCAGATCAAGCCCTTCTTGCATGGTCTATACCAGAAAAAAAACTTTCCTGTTTTCCAGGTGAGCACCCTAATTGCAAGCGGAGACCCCTTTTCGTCACTGATTCGCTATCCAGCTGCATCGGGAGATCTCCAGCAGGGAACGTCTCCAGGAAAAGGGACAAGCAGAGGCAGCTGGTCTCCCTTGCTCCAGCTGGCACACTGACTGCGAGACCATGGGCTCCTCCGGGCTGGGTCCCTCCAGCTCTCTCCCTGCCTCTTGATGAACAGATGAAAATCTTCACGTCTACCCTGAGGTACCACAGCCAGAAAAAGCAATCTTGACAATTTTTGCAAGGCACGAAATCTGCTTCCTCTCCCTGCAGCTCTGCTGGTGAGGCCTGTGCTGTACTAGCAAATAGCAATGCACAAACGTATTTCCACTTAAAACGCAATTATTTTGCTTGCCGCGGATCCACCAAAGCTTCTGATGAACCCGACATATATGTGTCCTCTACTGCTGTCATGGAAGTGCAATTATTCTGTGGGTTCACCCCAGGAATTAGGTCATGACAGCAAAGTAAAAGTAAAGGAACCGAGCATTAGGAGTTTGGAGGGAAGAAGTTGTTCATGAAAGTTAAATTAGTCTGCAAAATTATACCCTTTGCTTTCTTTTCCCTTTCCCCCATGTCAATGTATATACTTTAAAAATCCTGACTCCTTGACAAAGTTTGAATGATTCCCAACTCAAGCATCGCATTGCCAAAAGCCTCTTTTGTTTCTTTATAGTTTGCATCTTCCCACACGTACAAACCGCCATAAGAATACCCTCCGGCCACGAGCTGAGACATCATAGCTGAAGATATGTATGAGAGAGTAGGTGCAGAATGAGGCACAACCAGCCAACCAACAGCTCAGCAAGCAACCAAGAAAAATACAGGCACAAAAAGACGCCTCTGTCCAAAGAAAAGCTGTAGAAACACAAGGCTCAGGCAGCAAGGACTGAGCCGCCATTTGAGCAGCCCTGGGGAGAAGGCTGTCTCTCTGCCTAATACAGGGGACCAGGCTCCTAATTCAGGCACCTTAATCAAATGCGTAAGCTTAGGTGGGATGAATCTGGACCTGCTCCCTCAGCCTGAGTGGGAAAAGCGAGGGATGATAGCATTTGCCACCTTTGCAAGTGCCTCCAAGAGGACAAATGAATGGGAAAGGGGGTTGCACAAACATCATGGTATTGGAGGTCAGAGAAATAGCTAGACAGAAACCCATTTCATTAGCCCACTGAAATATCTCTAGGCAGTGAAAGGTCTTCATCGTTCAGCCACAGACAGAGTTGAACAAGGGACCTGCAACTTAAAGGTCAAGTCCTGTGGCTCACTATTCACGTAAACCAGGGGAATCTGGCAACACAAAAGTAAATTTACTCCCCATGGATGCCGACCATTTTGACTTTGACGACTTGTAAAAAACTTTGCTCCTGTCCAAAAAAAGTATCTAGCCGGCAACGCGCTCCCTTGAACTAAAGACCTTTGCTTTTACCAAGCACGGTGACTGGTGTTTCTGCACAATAGTTGAAAATACCTGTTTTTCCAAAGAAATGAGTTTGAATATTTTAATCTGTAGGTTACTAAGCAGTCCCTCCTCTGTACTAATGCTCCATTGTGCCTACACAGGACTGCAGTTCACTGAAAGCTCATAAATTTCATGTGGTTCTGCCTAATCTTTATTTTAGGTTCTTGAACCATTTTTTGCTTTCCTCATTTTCTTTGCAGCTGCAGAGAGATATAGTAAGCTACTGTATAGCATTTTGAAAGCAGGGCCTCTGAGAAGTTTCCAAACAGCATACAAGCAGGTTATTCTTTGGCTTGTTTTCTTTGGCTTGGTGTTAGCAGTACAGAATGAGTCAAACAGTGTTAACTTTCAAGAGGGAAGTGGTGTGGTCAACCAAAACTGTTTGCGGCTAGATTGCGAAGATAGGTATAGCAGGTAATGAAGAACAGCCCATAATGCAGGGTGTAGGTCGGAGAGGCAGACAGACTCAGACAAACAGAATCCTTAATAATTAAATCAACACTGTTGCCTAAATTTTTCTGCAGCTTTATGTGCTAAGGTTATGACACAGCCTGGCTTTTCTGGACCGGTCAGCCTTGAGAAGATGGCCTGGCGCATGTTGTGCTTAATGGACTCAAACTACAACACTCTGCGAGGGAAGAATAAAGGTTGGGTGCTATGGGAAAAAAAAAAAAAAGAAGAAATATATTAACTTTTCATTCGTGTCTGGTTAAATCTTTTCTTGTGTCTTCTCCCATTTTTACAGGCCATTCCTTATCTGTTCCATGATTAAAGAAGGCAAGGAAGACGTTTCCATCCTCCCCTCTCTTTAGGATGTGTTTCAGGTATTAACAAGCACGTTGTGCCCTCATACAACAGACAACTCTTTCCCTTACGATTCAGAAGAAGAGCTGAGATGGCCTCTCTCAAGCATTGCTCTCCCTCACACTTTGCACAGACCTGTGCAGCACTGACATAGGAACAGTCTGACCAAGATTTCTCATTAACACTAATAGGAAATGCATTTACTCATTACAATTCCCAATTGCAGCAGACAAGCAAAGAGTAAGGGCACAAATGGAGATGCAGAGCAAAAGTCCTTTCCACATTCTTCCCAGTGGGTGACAGAGGATGAAGTAAAAACCTGCAGCATTTTTGTATGGGCCTGCAAGGAGGAAACTGCTGCACCTTCTGATAATCCAGGGCAGGCGAAGCTGGGAGGGACCACAGCGGAGGTGGATTTTCATCCCTTCCAGTTACATTCCAAGAAGAAAATAGGGCTGTTCACTGAAAGTGCTGCATAGCTTCATCCAGCCTTTCTCTTAGACACATGTTGTTTTGGTAAATCCATAAGCAAGGCAACTCCTTAAAAACAGGTCCTGCACTGCCAAAAGCTTTTTTGGCAAATAGGAGTGTATGACCACTCCAGAGGGGATGAAAGTTTCCCTTCCCCTTCTTCCAGCTCCCTTAGGAGCCTGCAGAAGAGAAAGCCCCCTCTCTTCCACCTCCTGCGGAGAGTAGGATGAAGGAAGCAGGCTGCAGAGGGTCCTGCTGCCCTCCAGCACATCCCTGCAGGAAACTTTCTCATCTGCCAACAGTGCAGTAGGTATTTGGTGGTGAACTCTGGAGGGGACAATGGGATTGCTGAGGGATGCTCCAACAGCCCAGCTTTGCTAGCTAACTTCTAGGAAGGGTAGGGGCTATATGACACCCATAAAACCACAGTAGGCAGGTGCAGCATGGGGTTTGAGCTACAAGCCCATCCTTCCCCAGCTCATGCAAAGCCCCAGCAGCTGCTACGAACCTTCTGTTCCTCATGTTTAATGACTGCCATTCAAAAGTCTGTCCTTGCTGAAGAAACATGATGGATGAAGGACCAGACTCAGAAATCTGATTCAGAGCACCACCAACTAACTTCACTGAAAAGATACTTGGCATGTCAGTGAACTAGGTTCTTCAGTAGGGACAAGCATGTAGTTACATCCCCTATGGCCAACCTACTTGCCAGGGTGCTGCATGTTAATGCTTTTCTTTACATACACACACACACACAATACAAGTGGCATCTGTACAGTATTTTTTCATATTTCTATGGAAAATGCTGCCCCCTTAAAAGACTTGTTCACCAGTCTTAACAGCTAGAAATTCTTTGTAGGTAAGTGCAGTTGACAGGAGAAAGTCAGACCTACTGATTGCTTAGGAAGCATTTTCAGAAGTAATATATTCACCTAATTCTGCTTTTGTCACAGTTACAGAGTACTTGCCCACTGATTTCAGCAGACCAAGGCTGCATAGCCTTTGAAAATCCCACCATGCAAATAGAGGTAAACACTTAAAAAAATTCACCACAGTCTTTGTAGCCATTCAACCACTAGGTGATATAATGATGAAGTGCAAAAACCCAAAAGTTTGACAAAGACGAAAAAAATGAAAGAAATTAAAAATGACTACCTACCTGTTCTCAATTGAAAATCACACAAAATTCAAGGCCGAGTGGGCTGGAGGGGGGAAGGGAGAGTTGTGTGGGCTTAAGTGACTCAAAAAAAGAGTTAAAATAATTTCTATAGGACTGGGCCAGTCTTACTGCCATTCCTAGCCCACACCACAGCAAGTCTGGTTTCCTGTTTACCTGCTTTATGTGAGGAAGGAGTTTGCCTTGTCAACACTTCTGTGTATCTTTAAAAAAACAGATGAATAACTAGGCAAGCAAACATATATGAGCTGCCACACTCCCAGAAAAGCAATCTTGACATAAGATTTTGTATTGCACGTATTTGGCAATTTTATTAAACTAAAATGATGAATTCCCTGCCTCATATCACCCAACATCAACTCTTCTAACTGCCTCAGCAGTGGGACTGACAAATGCCAGGGAAAATAAACCTGCTACGTCTTTTCCAGATGGCAAAGAAGCATCTGCACCATGAAACCTCAAGGGTGCTGCCATTAAAAACCTATTGAGGTCCTACTTATTGACTAGGACGAAAAGGATCCCCCCTATCACTGTTACACCAGGGAGTGCTGAGCATTCATAGAAATTTCATAGTCCTTTGCACATCTGATGGACAACAACCATCCCTGTTTTTAGGAGCTGCAGATAGCCGCTAGCCAGTTAAAGTCCATACAAGGCAGGACTTGCCTGCACCTGGCCTGTACTCAGGGATCTTTGCACTGAGGTATTTACAGCAGCTACTGGTCTTTGCTTTTACTGGTCTTTTCAGCTCGTGGGCAGCGTGCCTGCTGGAATGTCTGCACGATTTCCAGTCTGAAACCAACCTCTTGAGAGCATGGGTCTCTCCATCTCCACTCGTGTATTTAAGTTTTGCTTCAGGTTCCTGCTTCCAGTGACTGCCCCCCCCGCCCCAGGGGGGCCAGGTGAGGGGACTCTGAGACCTCAGACAACAGGCTGATGCTCTGCAAGCCCTGCCAGCTGCTGCAAGGGGGCGAACCCCAGCACAGAGCTGACCCGAGGGGGCTGCTTTGCTGTCCCCTCACAGAGGAGAAGGGGCTTGCCAAGCAGCCAGGATGTGGGGCACAGAGAGGTCTTTCTTGGACACGGGGCCCCAAGAGCTGCGGAGGGGCTTGTGGATGCTCTGCAGAGTTCACTGCATCCAGACAGACATGTGACCTCTGGTCCCGTCCTGCAGCCAAACTTTTAACATCCAGTGTCAGGTGCTCCTGTGCTATGTGATGCTCCTGTGCTGTACGGTCCTGCGCTCAGCCAAAAGGCCCAGTGCTATGTCACTGGAGTAATTCAGGGTGGCTGTGTGAAAGTGCGTGCATAATGGAAACAGGCCGATTTCCCCCTCACTCTTCACTTTTCTTCAGAAAACACAAGTCACAAAGGCACAAACTGCTTTCTGCTCTTTCGCTCGTTGTGTACTTTCATTATGAAAAATGGGCCGGTGGCATGCACAGCTTTCACAGCGGCTGGGGACGTGACCAACCGCAGGACGTACATTTTAGGCTGTTGTTCCCCCGCCGCTCTGTGGGACCGCAGGGCTGGCTTGGCTGCCCGGGGACTGCGAGGACTGTCCTGCCTGCTCAGAAACAGCTCCTTCGGTCTGCAAGCATGACCTTGCAATAATACACTGCTTTATTTTATTTAAATGGATTCAATTGCTCTTCTTTGCCCCTCCTTCAAGGAGACACACACGCAGAAAGGAAACCATCAGCGATCCCCTACCTACCCACACGCATTTAGAGACATCAATGCATCAAGTCACACTGTGTGAATTGGAGCTAGCGATGTTTTGTAACTTCCCCCAGCTGCCGCTCGCTTGCATATAACCATTGCACAAGCCAACTACAAATGTCCCCAGAGCGCACACATAATTTAAGCACTAGTCCACCCACGTCAGTGTCACCCAGACAATAGGATGTGGGGACACAAACACACAGGCACAAACCCAGCAGTGCGCAATCGTCGGCTTTTCTTGCAGCCCATCCCTTTCTTTTGTCTGTACACGGTCTGTTTAGATTGGAAGCTCTCAGGGGCAAGCACCTTAGCCAAGATTTTTTAAAAAGTGATTAGCAAAGCTGGGTTGTGATACTGAGAGAGTGATGAGCTGTGGAGCACTCAGCTAATGCTAGCAAAAGAAGAAAAAGTCCCTGTTGCATTTCTGTTATATAGACAATCAACTTGTAAACACCACCTTTTCCTCTACACATTTTCTGCCAAGTAATTTTTAGGCACTGTAAGCCCCCAGGTGAATGGAAGTATCTGAAAAGCCATCACTGAAATTTATATGGTAGGTCTATTCCAATGACACGATGATTCATTTATTCATGGTTTCTAAACTGTTTGTTGGTACATGTTAGTCTCAGTTTCCAACAGATGGAGGCACTTGCAGCAGAAAGCAAGCAAAAAATGAAGGCATTTAGTATTTCAGCTCACTGAGACGAAAAGGGTTTTTGGAGAACGGTTTGGCTTTTCCTTGCATGAAAGGCTGAAGTGACGTGAAAGTGACGTGAAACCCTCAGAGGAATTATCCGTCCCCAGCCTGACATGTCCCGAGTCTTCCTCGCTTCTGCCATGGGACAGGGGATGCAAGCTTCTTGTGGGCTCTGCCAACTCTCCTCCCAGAAGCTGCTCTGGGATTCTAAGGTGTGTGGGCAAACGTTGGATGGGGCAGGGGAACGCATAAGCAGATCAGGTGCACTTAACACCACCAGCCCTTGCGGATTCCCTGAGAAGGACCGCAGGCTGGGCAAGGGGGTGTTTGAAGATTTCCTTCAAAACAGCTACAGACCATGGACTTTCCTTGAACCTTACAAGTGAGGTGGGATCACTTCAGATCAGGGTATGAGGGTGCCTTTAACTGTGGTTGATCAAAGATGTACCCCCGCCCTGGCTAGCTTTGCTAGGAGGCAAAAGGAAATTTCCATCCCTAAAAAGGTGCTTCTTAGGCCAACAGCTTTTTAAGCTCCTTCTCAAATCCCGCTCAGCGATATTATTCTCTCTCTCGACACTCCTTAGCATCCTGCCCTTTGATATAAGGATGCCAAAAAAGTATTTGGGAAAACCACATATCCAGTATGGGATAATCATATTTAATGCCCAGCTTAACCTTGGATGTCTCAGGCCCACTGGGGCTAAACCCGCATAGCCTTTTCCTTTTGCGCTGTTTTCAGGCACCTCGTCCATTAGTGAATTTTTCAGAGCTATGTAGGTTAAAACAATTCAATGAGAAAAACAGAAAGAAGCAGTCAAAAGAAGAAAAACCTAATTTTTCAGCAGACATACACAGTAGGTCAAATGGCCTAAGGGAAATATTTAATTTAAGAGTCATACTATTTCTACCAAGTTTCCTAACCAAAAGTATTTTCATCAGGAGCACTACTCTTGATCTGGTTACTGCTAATGATTTTCCCCATGGACTTAGCTCATAAAAACATAAATTGCTTTATGAATCATAGAATCATAGAAGTTGGAGAAGAAAATGATGGGTTAGGTCATCTTGCCCTTCTCCCTGACAGTGCAGTATTATTTCTTTTTATAAAAAAATTGAAAATAAGCCTTTATTTAAAGACGGAGAATGAAAATGCTAAGTTCAAAAGAGATTTTAAAAATACACAATGAAAGCCGTGGAGCAAGAGCCAGATTTTTAAGTACCTTGGCGCTCTCTGCAAACCATGACAATGTGATGAGAAGTATCGTCTGGATAGGCACAGGCAGAAATTCAATGGCAAAAAAAGGGCAATGGTGTAAGTCCTGAGCATAAGTAATTATCATAGTTGTAAATGCAAATCTGATAGTAACGTAGGTAAATATGCTGCTAGGCAAAGATCTGGCCATCACAATAACCACGACCAAATGTACAATGTGACGTGCAAGAGCCCAAAGTCTGTAGGCCTTTGTGCAGAGGGTGAAGGTGTGCTTGTGTGATAATACAGACCATGTTATCATCACCTATTGTGACATCTCCACACATCCCAGTGAGCCAAAAAGTCTGTGCTTTGCATATGTGCTTTTGGAACCTTTAGTCTGAGTATTTTTCTGTTTTCCAAAAATGGCTTCAAATCCTGCTTTGTCTTTACTTTTGAAGTCTTTTCCCCAAGCATGTCTAGTTGAAGAGCCTGTCCTTTCACATTAAAAAACCCCACTTTTAGAACCCGCCTAATTCTGGCTTAGAAACTGCTCTTGATCTGACATTCTCTGACGACAAAGAAAATGTTTATGTGATTTCTTAAGTTGATCAATCTTAAAGGTTTTTTTAAAAAATATTTCTATTTCCTTTAAGGTTCATTAAAAATTGTCCTGGTGTGAAGTTCTGCCTTTTGTCTCAGATGGCCTCCATCCTCAGAACTGGCCCCTTACCTTCCATCATTTTTCACAGAGAATGCAGGCACTCATTAGAAGTCAGGCTGTCTGAGAACAATTATAAACATAGAGTAAATGAATCAAACACTGTTGCTGGAGTTGGTTTTGGACTTCAGAATGTTTTTTCTAGGTCTCTGTAAGACAGCAGTAGCTAATTTGATTCCCGTTACTGTCTTCCCCAGATTTCTTTTGAATGGGGACATCTTAGAAAATACATCTTGGTATGTCTGTAATTTCTTTAGCTCAAGCGAGCGAGTCATGGATCTGTAAGCACGAATGTTCCCAACTATCGATTACTGAAATTAGAAACACTCTAATCTAGCAGGTTTTATTTTGATTCTACTCTCAATACAAGAAGTCATCATTTAAAATATCATTTTAAATCCCTTCTGTACACAACATGCATGTTTTGATACGTCTAACCGCAAATCGTGTATGTGAGTTTGCACAGGCAGCAGCCCTGCAATCTCTTTTTGTGCAGGCTACACATGTAACTGATCTAATTGAACCAATGCAAAATAGGATACACCCGCTGAGCGAGAGTATAGAAGAATAAACGTATAGCCCAAGCCCGCCAGAATTGTCTCAGAATGGAGAATGCCCTGGGTACCACTTCCTTCTTCCTTCACAGCCCATGGTGTATCCCTTCAGGCCAATCCATACCTCAGTCAAACATATGAAGAGGAGAGGAGATAGCAGACCGATCGCAACAGCCGCTGCGATTCAGAAGCCCTTGGTGAGAAGTCAAACCGAAGGACTTAGCAGCCCACTTGCAAGTGAAAGGAGCAGAATCCCTTCTACGCTGCGTCACGAATGACTTGGCGACAAAAGGACCTGTGCGTCCCTACTGAGGGGGGAATCTGACCTCTTCTCCTGACATGCATAAAGCCTCCTCCACTACACAGCTGATTGGCCTACGACAAAGTGAAATTACTTACAAGGAAGCTTTTACATACATTTGAGTCAGGAAGATACGTATGTTGCTTCAGTATGTATTATATCTCTACTTCCTTTTTAAAATGTAGAATCTTATTAAATATTAACTTCTACACCAACTGAAGAATTGATTTAAAACAGTAGGCATGCCTGCAGGATGATTTTGTTTCTTACCATTCTAGCAGACTCATATTCAAAAAACTTAAGCTTATTTGCTGTCTGCAAACCACGAACATGCCCAGGTAATTGCATATGCAAATCTGGAACTTGCATATATAAATATCTTTTTTATGTGCACAGATGCCTGGTTCACCGGCGATATTTTCTGGGGACAATTCAACCACAATTAAAAAAAAAATACAAACTGAATAAGAAGCCTTAACCCAACAGCAATATTTGTTTTAAAGACTGGCCTGAAATCCAAAAAATATAGATCAGACTTTTCCACTAAATGCATGCAGCACCGTGATGCAACTCGGACAAATGAAGGCTCAAGAAGAAAACACACAGGCAAGAAATGAGTTTCCTAAGCTTCCTTCAGCTTCCTTAGCTGAAGTTCCAAACCTTTCTTTTCTCCCCCCTCCCCTCAGTTAAGCAATCCCGAGCTGCGAGTCTCATTCTCTAGTGGGTGTTTGAATCCTGCTGCTCTCTTCTCCCGGGACGATTCCACTTAAGCAACAGCCGGAACTTCTGCCAAGCGTGCGGGAGGAGTGCAAGAAACTAACCACAAACCTCAATTTACATCAGGGCATTTCAATAAAAAAATGAAAATGCCCCATTCAGGCTAGTGACTGAGGTTAACGATTGCCTCTGGTAACAGGCAGCGCATGTGCTGCAGAAGCATCTATACCTGCAGATCTGCTCCACCCTCACTTCGCTTCACCGTGCAGAAAAAACAGCCTGCCCTCGCCACCCGAACAAAACAACCGCCTGTGTGCAAGGTGCGGGTATTCCCCTGGAGATATCAAACCACCATTCATCTCCTCCTTGTACTTAATTCTCAAAAAAAAGAAAGGGAAAAAAAAAAAAAAGAGGAAAGACTGGCTGTCTGTGAAAATGGGTGCTCCTAAGCTATACGGCAGCATGAGGTACGGTGAACTCCACGAGGCAGCAACCAGGCATCCTTTCCCAGGCATTTATTTATTTTTGCAGGGTGGCTGAGCTTGAAAATTAGATCAATGACATATTGGTTTCCAATGCTTTAAAATCCTCTTAACATCTGAAAGGCAAGACTAGCAAGAAATGATGCGTAAGGTATACGCTGCCCACCTTTTACCAGCATCACTTCTGTCAGCTTTTGGGTATGATCCAAGTCATCCTTGGGTAGATACTTTAGAAGTGCAATGCTAGTCATATTCTACATCAGCTGGACACCCGTGAAAAATAAGGCCTCAGGAAGGCATGATTAAAAGCATTTATAGGACAGCCTTGGCTTAAAACATGCACACTGCTCCACATGCATTGGATATCGCTGTGTTTCATGAGGCTGGTGATGAACCCCTATAATAAACTGTCAGCTTGGCCTTCTGCAAATGCTGTCATTAGCTCACTTACTTCTGGGTTCGCGAGGTCCGTCCACTGTTATCTTGATGGCTCTGTGGTATGTGGCTACTTGTGGTGGATTCGTGAAGACCGTGATAGTCAGCGTGAAGCTTTTCCCTGCAACAAGAAGAAAATGTTACTGAGCATGTGTGTTGAGAAAAGGTGGACTCCTCGTTTCAGATAGCACTGGAACACCCCAAATGGCACTAAAACACTTTAGCTGTCCGTATCTGAAGATCGATATGTGCCCAGAGAGCGGGGTGTATAACCTCACAACTGCCTGGTAGTGGATGGATTCCTTCTGTGGCAACTGCCCAAAGCTTTCAGAAAAAAAATTAATTTATATTTAAATGATCTACATTTTGTTTGTAAAAAAAGGAGGTTACCCCTAACAGTTAGAGTTTATCTGATCTACACGACTGCTGGTACGTTATCTGTACTTTCTAAAGGATGTTAGTTCAGAGAGGCTTAGAAATTGTGGCTGACTCTTCCAAAACTGCCATGGGAATCTGATCAAGGGCGCTTGTTAAAATTAAAGAGAACTGGGTGCTCAGATCCCCTAGGCAGATCATAAAATCCCACGCTTTGTGACTGAAGCTAGCGTTAGATCAATTCCATATTGTGAACCAGAACCCTTCAAAAATAATCTGCTACTGCAATGCCAAGAAACAAGGGAATGGGAAAAAAAAAATCCCTACAGCTTGTCCACAGAGAATTAAAACATTTTATGAAGACATAGCAGAGCATTATGCTTAGTTTCTCTATTATTCAGTAAGAAAACTGTGAAGGCCTTTTCAAAATTGTTATGTGCATGCCATGGCTCTAAACTGGGAAAAGTACTCATTTTGATGGCTGCTGGGGAGGGCTTCGTATCTTCTTGTGACTGCGATGTCTTCAGATCCTGCTGCCCTGGATTTGCTTTTGGCCAATGCTGGCGTTTACTTCAGGCATTTTTTAAATAACAAAAGTAACATTCCGCATCTTTGATAAGACCTCATATATGCATTCATTATGGCTTTGGCCTGGACAACAGTAAAGACATTGTCTGTCAGCAGGTTTAGCATAGTTATCTCAGCATCACAGAGGACTCAGATACTGACAGAAATCTTCGTTTTCAGTAAGAGACATCAAGGGACATCACCTCAAGTTAGATAACCAGGAACTGTTGCAAGAAAATTGAGGTTCTCCTCTTTTGGGCGCATGCTGTATGAGCTTTCCCATACAGATCTGCCTGCTTCATTTAACCGCTTGGCTCCAGCCCTCCTGAGTGCTGAGTTTCTTCCCTTCTAAGGCTTCCCATTTTTCTATATAAATAAGTATAAATTTAAATATAAATGTAAATATAAATGCCTGCCTCTGGCAGCAAAATTCCCCCCCTCCCTATGCACATTCACTTGCAATTCAATACTTCTCTTAATGCAGTTCCTACTTTGGTGCTAATGGTCTGCGAGCACACACACATAGCTGTTACTGGAAACTGTCCTCATCACATCCCTGTGAATTAGGGAGGTATTCTCCCCGCTCTAGGGATGAGGAACTGTGGGGAGATAAAGTGTCTTGGCCACAATCTCACAGGAAGCCTGTGGCCAGCAATGCTAACCACTTTGGCTGCTGCAACTAAATCCGATTATAATCCTGAATCACAGCCCTGACAAAACAGAAGCTGAAACACAAGCATCGCAAATCCCAGGCCAGTGTCTTCCCACCTCCACATCCTCGCTAGAAAGCAGTCCCTGAGATCGGAAGAATTGCAACAGAAGCAGAAGTAATTTCAGATCCCTGTCTCAGGGCCTTTGACCCTCAGGGTCCTGCAACTACCTACCTACTCTTGGGTCCTACATCTACTCGGACCAAGGATGGCTGTCTTCTTGACATTCTTTAAATACCAAATCACATGATAAAGCTTTACAGCTTTCTTACTCTTTCTCCGTCAGCACAACAGATCTTTCTATGAGGCATCAGTAATAAAGTTCAATAAACTTCCTTCCAAAAAACTTTATCACCCATAGCATTAGTCTTAACAAGTATCAGAGAAGCATCTGTAGATTTCCTTCTTTCCAAAAATAGTTTCCCTGTATCATTATATACAACACCTAGATCACTAACACTGAAAGAGACTTTGAAAATATGCTTTATTCTCTTTACTAATCTGCAGTATTTCCATCTTGCTTCCCATTTGGTTTTTTTTTTTTGACAACTGCTGATGCATGAGGTAAGGTGCCCCTGCTGTTCTGCTAGAATACATAGTCAATTTATTCTTTAGAAGGCTCTTGTGGATTTTCCAGATAGAAAAGAAACACAGAAAAAAATTCATAACAATAGTGAAATGTAGTAAAGTGTGGCCTCGTTACCAGTCTACAAGACCAGAACAAAGAAGAGGGAGGTGAAGCTACTTTCAAGATTTTCTACAGAACAGACCAGACCTCCGAGGCTGTTTAAGTTTGTGACACAAGTTGGCAAAAGCAGGAAGATACTTAGCTTACTTCTTGTTGACAGAAGACTATTCATTAACCACATACTGGTTAACCACAGGACTATATAACCATAAACCTACATGTCATTCATTGCCTCTTACCAATAATTCCGGCTGTGTTTTTTTTCTCTGGTTATTCTGTTTCATTTACATTTAGCTTTATTAAGCGGTTTTATCACTTTTATTCATAGCTTCTACATTATTCATTATTTATGTGTCTGGTTGACAAAGGTAGATTTAGATTGGAGGTATTGTTAGTGAAATCTGTGTTTTATGGATAGACCTGCTTTGGGATGACAGCAGGACTACAAACGTCTCCTCTTTGCTTTAATGTATTATAATACAGCCATGATACAGATTTTTGTTTTCAACATACACTTGCATAATACACTTACACACAAGTGCGTGCACATACACACCTACACATGCATATGCAACATGCAGCAGACTAAACTGGTGGAAATAATACCAAATTAGTCAGTGGAGGCTGTATTCAGAATCCCGAACACCGGACCCTATATTAGATGCCGTGATTTCTGAAGCCTATGTAAGTGGACCGCCTAACTACCGGTAGAAGAACTACACCAAGCACTTAGTGTCTCTGCTCAACTCAGAAAGGGGTGGGTGCCACCAAAACTGAGTCAGACAGCCTAAGTGATGGACTGACCTCTCTAGTGACTGCAAAGAGGGGCCAAACACCCCAAGAAGGCATTCTGAAGCTCTGACCCCGTTTGGATGCCTCCAATAGTCATGCTGACAATTTGATGACATCCTAGCAGTCACAAGCAAGCTGGCACGTAGCCCGCCATTAGCTAACATCAAAATCTGAGACCCTCTGGGTTAAACAGTCCCAGAGATCTACAGAAAATGATACACAAGTTATCTCAGGTCTGTGAGGCATACCTCAGGATATTGAAGCCATTCGCTACTGTGTCATTGTGGGAGCCTTTGCCAATGGTGGAAGGGCTGACAGCTGATGTCAATGTCAAGCTGTGCCTCCCTGGGGTGCAAGAGTCACTTCAGAGGCTGCTGCTCTCTCTGTAACTATCTGTGGCAGCTCCTACTATTAGGCACATAGCACTTCATGAGCACAAGGATTAAATCCTCCAGATGTGGGACAGGGCTCTGCCTTTGGAAACCCTTCCCACAGACATCAAGCATGTCCTCATACGCGTAAGGGCAGAGCACAAGACTCACTGCTTCCACCAAGCCTTCCTTCGCTACTAGGCTAGGAAAAATTGCTTGGTAATGTTTATTTTTGCAAGAGCATTAAGGTAAGAAGCCTTCTAGAAAATATAATGGAAATAGTAGCATTTCTATTATATATAAGAATAAAATACTGACTTTTAAAATGATACCTGGAGACTCTGTTGATGGGTTTGCTAGAGACAGTACTATCAAAAGTTTCCTTAAGAATCACTGCTGATTTGACAGCCAGTCAGATGGATTAAACCAGTTGTCCCCAGATCATGACTTTACAGAATTGCTCATGAGATCCCTTGATGCTGTGCAAAGCTGCAAGAACTTAAGAGGAACTACAAAGCATAATATTGTCCGCCAGCGCCTGCTCAGCAATACTGTCTCTGGACCAGCAAAAGGTGAAAATCAGCATCCAAGACCCAAGCATCTGAAGCTGTTGTGCCCGTGTTTTACACTGCAAGACAGGAACTTGAAGTCTGCATTCAGTCTGCATCCCATCTGACAGAGGCTGGAAGCAAAACGAGCAGTGAGCTCACATCGTGCGTGATGAAAGATTATTTAAGTGGTCCCCCAGAACAGCACTGAAGGGCTCTAGAGGGAGCAATAGGCTTGTAAGCCACGGCCCCTGGGAATGTTTGAGAGGAACCAAGGGGGAAAAAAATGAATCCCAAGTGACAACATGGTCACATGAAGCTCCTGTGTGCTGCTTTAGTCATCCCTAAGCAGTGTCGTGACCAGATGGGTCTGGGGGTGGGAAGGCACACTTAAAATATAAGTGGCTGCATGGGCAGACACAAAGGGGAATGTGAATAGACACGCTTTAGGGAAGAGAAGCCACATCTTTAACCTATCAGTTCATTTTAAACCATCTCTTTCTCAGGCAAAAGGAGCTGCTGATTCCATTAATGAAGGTTCATTCAAATGAGGACAGAAAAAGATGGACTTAAAGCTTCAGAAGTTTGCCCATGGTGGAGGGGGGAGGAAAGGGAGAGGAGCAGATGATGTGGTTACAATTTCTGTCTTTTGCTTTTGGGATTTATTCTGATGATCACAGATGTGTCATTAGAGTAGGTTGGTTTTTTTTTAATTGTTACAGTAATTTTTTAGATAAGAAGAAGAAAAAAGGGGAAGGAGCCAAGAATGCTTGTGCTGACAAGGACAAAAGGTATAGATGGGAAAATATGAAATGTAATACACAAATGCAACACAAATTATATTACAGACATTTCTATTATATTACTGAGAGACTTCCAGATTCTAGTAAGAAAGATTATGATACTTTTTTTTTTTTTTATCCAGCTTCTACTTTTTAGTGCTTATGTACTTACTTTTATTAAACCATGCTAAATGACCAATTTTATATATCTTTACAATTTCTCACATCTTACTGGGTATCTGCCAAAGTGAAGATGTCTACTGCATTATAATAACATACCTGACTGTATCTCTGGGCAGGATGTAATACACATACACTTGCATATTCACTCTCAAATGTCGACTATTATACAACTGGGGCCAAATTTTGCCATTCTTATCACTTAAGCCGCTGAATACTCCAAACGTAATCAATAGGATGAGAAGGGCCAACATAGTTTGACCTTTCATTAGTTAACTGCCGCTCATTGTACAAATGAAATATTTTTGTAGGTGTTCAAGTTTCATGTCCAATTGCAAAAAACCCACACAAGTCCAAATTCTGTGCTCAGATGGTGGCTCTTCTCTCCTGCCCCTGGTGACAGTTTTACACAGTCAGAATGTAACTTTGCCCGTTATGTTTGGTCCAGTGGCTATTTCATCAGAAAAAAAAGCTGCAGCTGAAGTAAGCAGCAGCGAAAAAATAACATAATTTGTTTACCATCAGCACCACAGATACCACTGAATTTAAATATGAGAAAAAAAAAAAAGTTATTCACTTCATCCGCTACCACTCTGTAAATGGTTTACAAATTCTGACCGCCACAGACCAACGGTCCAAACAGACAAATGTGAACATGAGGAGATGCCAGCAAATCAGGGTGATTGCCCAAAGAAGTGCAAGAACTGCCCATGCCAACCAGTTGCATGGGCAACAGATCTGTTTGTGTATTTATATGGAAGTTTTGCGGGTGTAAGCGTGTGTCAAGTTGGAGGTTTGGGAAATACACCCACTTGCCTCCTGCCCAACCAGCCTGGGTCAGCATAAAAGTATACTTTTAAACATGTCTGTCGAGTGTCTCGCTCCAGGAAGTTCTTATATCTGTGTTTACATAGCATCTACTTCCCCAGAATGAATTAAATCAATAGGTGTTTTGTTCTGGATTTATGGGGGGCCAGGTTGTCATGCAAATGGCCAAAAGTGGCCCTGCTGCACACTTGGACCCAGCTATGAACTACTGGATTTGCTTTGCAATAAGTTGTGGAAAAGCAACTTGCTGCTGCAGGAGCGTGGCTGGCGCTGGCGTCTTCCCTTCCCTTTCCTTCCCAGATCCCTGCAGCACTACCGAGTGCTTAACCAAGACGTGCCCTACGTTCTCTTCTCCTCCCTGCCCATTCTCCAAGATTTTTTCCAGCTAACAAGTCAAATGCCGTGGTGTAAAGCAGCAGAGCCACCTGCCTCTCCTGCCATGGCTCTGGGGATTCCCTAAGCGAGAAGGCTAGAAGAAGGTCGTGTCTAGGGTGGAAACATTTCAAGGCATTATTTTGGTGAAGCGTATGTACGTTTAACCTAAGGCAATGCAGGAACCATATTAAGCAACCAAAATTACATAACTGAAATCTAGTAACATTAATAGAGATGCTGTCAACCTAAGCAGGCACTAAAATTGAACTTTACCTTAAGCCCATTACCTGGGTGATAAGGATAGTCCCTGACGCTCTTTTGGAAACTGTCCCTGACAATCTTCTTATTTCATAAGTCAAAAACATAACCGTAAGTCTGCAAGCTGCGGACATGAAATATTTAAGCAAGCAGAGGCAGAAGCTGGTTCTATACACGGTGTAACTTACAGCTGTTACAATAAAGCTGACTCGGGCCCTCAGCAGCTATTGCAGCAGACACGTATCAGTGATGCACAGCAATGTTTTGTGCATGCCCCTTGTCATCAGGCGTATCAAGAATACTACAGACCTCTTCCCTACACTGCATGTTTCCTTTTGCACTGGAGAATGCCCGTGCAGCTAGCAGGTCCTAAAGTAGCTTTTCCCCGCCTTTGCTGTGCTACAGTAGTACCGACATTCAAATCCCTTTCCTCAGAATAAGAGGAGAACACCTTCCTGCTGGAATAAACAAAAAATGCCAGCACCCAGCATCCCAGAAACATATCACTGCCAATTGAAAAATCACATATTTCTTGGAATGCTGCTTTTTATCCATTACTGTAGCAACTAACACCTTTAGTATCTGATCTGAAGCCCTCAGAAGAGTGATTCTCCTTTGCACAAACAGGGATTGCTCACATTCTCAAGTGTTGCAAGGGTGGGACTCTGCTCACTAAACAGCCACGATTTTTCTTTCTTTTTTTAGCCAGATGTTTACATTTTAATTCGACAAGAGTTTGTGTGCAGCCAGTTTCACTTCTGCGCTGATGAGCGGTTTCACTTCCTAGTCCCCTGTGCTGTCACGATGATACCATCCACTGCCTCCTCCAGCCTTGCAGGGGCCTCTGTGCTAATCCTTTCCCTGACAGCTTGACAAGGTGTGTAAAAGTGCAGCCGCCGCTGCCGCTGCTGCTCCACTCTTTGCCTGCGAGGCACCTGGTGGCCCTTCTCCGCCTAAGAAACTCAGATTTGAAATGCACTTATTTGAAATGTTCACATCTAAAAAGTTAGATGCAAGGCATCAGTCTCAGTTGGATTCCTTTGGGTTCCTTCCCTCAGGTTGCTACTTCTACTACTTTCATGTTATCTTTCCTATGAATGTGTTTCAGCAGAGATGCCGCAAAAGCACCATTTATTCTGTTTAGAGCAAAAAAACCTGTGGCAACTCAAGTAGCAGGAGATACCAGGTGTTGGAGCTGCAGCAGAAGACAGGTAGCTGAATAACTCTGAGCTTATGGGAAAGGACATAAATGAACTAACTGAGGTGAAGGGGCATAGGATCAAGAGATTTGGGACCAAGGAAGCAAGAAGGAGGTCTCTGAAGACAGGGTGTCCTACAATAGTCAGCTTAGGATGACACCCAGTAGTTAATGTAGACATTAGTCACTTTTGTATACCAGCAACGATCCACAAACACACAAAACCACTAGGAATCCCCCTATATTGTGATGTTGCCTAATTTCAGAAGAGAGACTATTTCGAGCTGTGGTAAGAATTTGGCTGGCAGGAACATTATTTGTACTTTAGCATCCTTAGGTCTAAGTCCTATGTAAATACCAGCTTTTAGGCTTTGAGATGGAGGTGGTATATGTGTATGTATGGGTGAGTGCATGCACCAGAGTTACAACGATGTTTGACAATATAAAAAAAAAAAGTGGTTTTCCATTCTGTTCTGAAAGGCAATCCAAGTGACCTGTTTTAACTGAATTTTTGGGGTGGGATGCCTTCTTAGACTGAAAGCCTGCAGATCAAGCTTGCAAAATGGATTAAAGCATTAAAAGACTGGGATGGGGGGGAAGACCTTTTAATGGAAAAGCCAAGCAGCCTCTAACTATAAGTGGAGTCGCTGCAGTAACCACTGTAAAATTCTTATGAACTTGGGTGGAGACAATAATTACAGCACAGGAAGAATGAGATGCTATGGGGTGCCCGGCCTCTGCAGCAGAGTGGCAGCACAAGGAGGTTACAATTTGAGTCTTAAAATGCACTGCTTATTGTTAAAATATTTTTAAGACTTGAAATGTATATACGTAATTTATACAGACGCACATGCCACTAATATTTGAACACAGATTTTGGGAGGGTGGAATTATTTTTCCCCAAAGATGACTCTAATGGAAATTTCTGATGCTCCTATGAGTGGGCTACCCTAAAGCCTGAGCCTCTGCTTTCAAGCTGCGACCTACTACATATCAGGGAATTCTGTTGGTTTTTTTGTTTGTTTTTTTTTTTTTTTTTTCTCAGTGCAATAACATTGTAGTTTTAAATGAAGAGCTTCTCTATACCGGAGCTTGGGCTGTTTGTGAATAAGTGTTCAGAAATGACTTAGCCTCCACAAAGTGCATCCAGCTCTAGGATGGAACGAAGAAACGGTCATTCAGCAGACTGCTGTGTCACTGCTGAATGGTTCAGAGAAAGGGAAAAAGAGCAACAGGAACACCAGATAGAAAGGACAGTGCAAAACAAAATTACTTAAATGCAAAGCTACCACCTTTTCCAGAAAATGCCTTGCGATCTTTAAGCCTAATAATACTCCTTAACCCAGCTATAATTTCAAACCATTAATAAGCTTTTTGAGGTAGAAATTATCACCCACACTTTATAGGCGATGAGAGACACATGAAAAGGTTAAGGCCCAGATTCACAAGAGGATTTAGCTGCCTGAAGTGGGATTCAGGTTTGATTTAAATGCTTAAATCCAAAATTACACCACTCACCCCTCCTCCCGGCCCCATCCAGGTGATGCCTAGCAGCAGATGCAGTGGATATCTGAGGGGCTTCCCCTGCTGAAGAGCTCTGTGCCCTCGAGGACGCAAGCTCAGCCTCTGGGAAGGAGCAGCTCGGTGTTGTCAGTCCAGCCCCGATCCACAGCCTGAGCCCTCCTCTGCCCCTCTCCTAGGGAGGTTTGGTCCGGGAGCTTCTTCTCGGGGCTCACCCACTGACTCAGCTTCTCATGGTGGCCCCTTCTCCTGCTTTAAGCATTAGGGCATTTCCCCAGGGAAGCTGCCTGCTCCGTAGGACATACACTTTGCACCTCCCCGAAGTGCACCCTGGCCAGACAGCTGTGGTGGGGTGGCAGAGTCCTCAAGCCTGGATATTCCCCGGCTGGAGGTCCTTTGACGGAGAGGTCCTTCAGGCAGAGGGGCAGCACACACCTAGCTCTCGGGGCTGGTGGCTGCAGTGTTTGGGGTGAGGGGAGCACCTCGTACCAGTCTCTTCTCTAAGGACTGCTTTTGCGTTTGAAGCCATGATTTCTTCACACCTTGAAGCCCTATTCTCATCCTTTGCCTAATCATGAGACCGAAAAATACTTGGTATAATGGGTGTTGTGGTTTTTGGCAGATCCTATTCTGAGGCATCTTCATTTCATTTCCTGTGAACCTAGAAAAAGCCCTGTGAGACCTGGATTTTGACTCAGTCCCTCTCTCTTTTTCCAGCACTGGCTTTCATTTGGGACCAGCCCCACCCTGGCTACCTGTCCAGACAGATGCTGGCATACCTTAGTGCACTGGCACAGAGCTGGAGCTGGGAACATGCTCCTTGCCCTACGGTGCGATGAAGAGGAGGACCTCTCAGGAGGTGCAGGAAGAGGCACCAGGTACAGGGAACAAGGAAAGTGTGGGTTCACTGGAAGAGCAATGCATGGCTCTGAATATGAAAGGCAAGGAGCACTTTTATGATCATCAGGGCCATTTTAGCAAGTGAGGGACTTCCACCTGCAGTGGCCCGAAGCAGGTGAATGCCAGAAGACAACCTGACAAGTCACTTCTTCAGTAGCTGGCTGAGCATGGGAGTGTGCACTGGGACTCTTTACTCTGAGTTTATTTTCTTAGAGGAAGGACTCCTCCATGCTGTCATTACACTAATGCAATTCGCATTGATTTCAGAGCTCGGAAGAGGTCTGGGGTCACTCGATGGATATCCATGCAGTCAGTGATGGGGGAGATAACACTGCCATTACGAACTTGGAACCTGCCAAGTTCCACCAGAGACAACCTTCAAATGTAGAGATACCTCTGCGGCCTCAGATATGGACGCGACTTTGTTAGAGTTGTGGTGCATAAAGTCTAGCCTGTGGAAACTTTGTGGCCTTGCCAAAGCATTTCCTTCAGTTCCTCCCTAAACTTCAGGGAACTGATGTGCACACACACTGCTCCAAGCACCGCCCCGCTGAAGAGCTCTTTTGGCATCAAGCCTTGCAAGCAGCTGCTTCCCTCCTCCTCGCCTCTCGCCTTGGCCTCCAGAACCTCCTCCAGAACCCCCATGCACTGCCCTCTCCCTCCCCACACCACACGTCAGGTAGCTCCCTGTCCTTGGAGGGAACAGTGGGAAAGGGCGGAAGGAATTAAGGATAGTTCCTAGCAGCACACCTTGAGGCCAAAACCTGTTCCTGTGATAGAGGCTTGCACAGGGATCCCAACCTGTGCTGAGAGGCAGCAGCTCTCAAAGGGGACGGGCAGGAAGAGCATCAAGAGAGGAAGGAGAACAAGAGACAGAGATCGATGCAGGGCAGAGATTAAGGCAATAAGGTCAATTTAGAGAGGCTGAGAAAACAGCGTTGAAATAATATGATGGGAAAAACAGGAGAGGAGTAGGATGGGAGCGAAAGAGGTGGAGAGTCACACAGCATTAAGGTAATAGAAAAAAAATGTCTCTTCTTTTTACTGTTTTTAGAAGGGGACACAGACTGATTCAGACTGATGAGGGTTTATGCACATGACTCTGCTGGAAAAGGTTCTCCTGACAGCAATTGTAAGCCACTGATTTGCAGCACCCTCACTTCTGCTAATCCTGAGTGAGCTGACAAGAACTGCATGCCATAGGATAGTTAGCTGAAGTTCACCAGCCAGCCCGGAAGCCAGGGTCCTAATTTGGCTCTCAGAATGATTTTATTTTGATGACAAAACAGCAGCTGTTATTTGGGTTGTGATATGGGTACATACGTATACAGGTACGTGGGTACACACAAAAATAAATATTTTTGTTTTTTACCAGAGCTCGAGCAGCCTCTGAAGGAGGCAAAACACAATAAAAACAAAGGGGAAAAACCCAAAAGCTGAAGGGCAAACAGATCACTTGAAACTACGTAACCTCTTCATCTAGAGAGGTACTTTGTTTTCCCTAAGAAGTATCCTGGTAAGCCCAACTCCTTTTATAACAAAAAAAAAAAAAAAAAAAGAAGAAAAAAAAAAAAGAAAGAAAATTCTGAGAGGAGAGCGTCTGCCTCATCCTCATCATTAGCCCGAGTTTCAAAAATGTACAAGCAGAGCTCCGCAGAACCAAAAAATAGATTTATTGTTATTGGACTGAGGGCAGTGGTTCAGCACTTGGCATGGCCTCTGTTTACAGCAGTAATGCTCCCGGAGACAGGAAGTTCTCCAAATCGCTCTGCCATTATTTTTCTCCTGTTGACGCTTTCTGATCGAGAGTTTTTTCGCCCAGACGAAATTTTAAGTAACCCAGCAGAGAGTGTTTGGGAGCTGGCAAAGCCAGCCGCAGTCATGCTCAGCCTCACGGACCACATGATGTTTTTCGAGTCAAACCCCCGCGCGGAGCTGCATCATACGTGTGCTTTCTTACACAATCGGCGATTCATGAGATCCCGGCTGCACGTAGCGAGTGTGCGCTGAAGACGACTTGGGCGGCACTGGCGTAATGAGAAAGTCTTCTCCCCTCCCCTCCTCCTGCCACTAGGTCCCTGCCAAGGGCCAGCACCGCGGCAGCTGTTGTCTTTAAAGGGCTGGGTTTGCTGATCAATCCAACGCCGACCCGAGCCTTTCGGCTGGAAATAGGCATCGGCTCCTCTCTACCAGCGCGGGGAGTCCGCACGCTGAATTCTTCCACGGCTACTTGGCTTACGCAGAAAGCCCGGTAAAATTAACGGCGCAACTAAGCGACCCCGAGTCACTTAAAAATAAAACTACTGCTTCCAGCTTCTGCCTTTTAGAGGAAAATTCACCGTTCAGACCAGACCGGGCAGAGAAGAGTCTGTTTATCGCCAGGACCCTTCTCTGCCCGGTCGATCAACATCGACCCTCCAACGCGCACCGGGGGCGAGGACCAGCAGCGTGGCCCTTTCCTTGGGCTGGCAGCGGCAGCCCCGGGCGAGCAGCGTTGCAGGCGCCCGGCTTTCCCACCCCAAGGGCCGTGCCAGCCTTGCCCACGCCCGGCGCGACGGCAGGGCTGCAGGATGGCTCAAAGGAGCTGCCCGTTCCCCTAGGGCCAAACCGCCCTCCCGCTGGCCGCAGCTAGCGCCGCATGCGTTACGAGCCGGAGCATAAATAAAGCGGTTGTATTTAAACTCTATCAATCGGCTCTTTTCTCAGTTTTGATTGCAGCTGGATTTCTTCTATTTTTGTCCCGCCTGGCAAGCGCGGCCCATTGTTACTCTAGTGTCTGATACCACGTCCCCTGAAGCGTTCCGATGGCTTGGACCAGGACCCGGCCGACGGCTTAATACCAATTTTACGATCCTGTCGAATAGCATCCTCCTCTGTTTTGCACATACTTTTATAATTTTGCATGCGTTTAAGTAAAAAATAAAACAAATTTTAACAAAGAGCTTAAATGGTGCAACCGCAAGCTGAAGCTGCACAGAAGGAGCAACATTCTGAATTCAGAAGGCCAATAAAAATAATTGGACTCAGAATCCAGGCCAGTAATTTTGCAGTTTTAAGTATCTTTGAGATTCCAGCTTAAACTGATTTTTCCTCCCCCAAATCATATCCAGAAGGAAGAGTCCTGATGGCAGAAACTTCTCATTATGCCTGGTAGTATGTCTCTCTCTTGTTCTCCTACTAGCTACTCCTGTGACAAAGGAGTACTTCTTTGGCTCTGTGGAAATTGAAAACTATCGCAAAACTTATTCGTGACGCTAATCCCAATAGCTGGTAGGAAAGACAGATGTAGGCTTAATTTTCAGTCCCTTCCAAGACACGCTTTTTGAAAAGGCCTTGCTGGAAAGCTATCACGAAGCTCCAGCTCCAGATTGCAGCTTTAGATTGAAATCTTCTGTAGCAAGCCAAGACACTTCCCCATTAGCTACTATTATGATAACCTATTAATAATTATTTTCATCTGGAAAACATGTTTATTTGTTGGTGTTTTTTTAATGTTACGTTCTACAAAGAAGATAGTTACTGGGATTAATGATTCCATGAGGAAAATATGTAATGCTTACTGAGCCACGAAGCTTTCCCTCTCCAAAATAACTATTTATTTTTAATTTTATCCAATGAACTTCTATGGTGTCAGGCTTTTTGCATCAGATTTATTTCATCATAAACCGCTTCATTATACGTTAAGAAAACAGGGTACTTTGCAGTAGTAGCATTTTGAAGTTTAAAGTGCTTATGAATGGAGGGAAAAAAAGAAAGATTATTTTTTTTTAACCAGGTAATCAGGCAAGGGGGGGGGCTGAGATTGGCTGAAGTTTTAAATGACATTTTTCTTTCAGAAATTACTTACTCGGGCTTACAAGCCAGACGGGCAGGTTTTCCCAGTAGCATTCTCAAACTAGGGTGAGGAATAGTAACTCTGGAGCCCAGCCAATTCCAATGTAAATCTGTTTTGTTCAGGAAAGTGAGCCAAATTGCTTTTATACAACGTCTCCATGTTTCGGGCGACCTGGGATATTCTCAGCTCCCATTCCGGGTGTCAAGAAAAAGTGGGTGTGTTTTTTTCGTTCTGAACGACGGGCACAGGCAGAGCAACAGGGGCAACCGCTTGCTATTAGATACGAAGCGAGCGCTGAAACGCAGTTTGGTTCTTTAAGCTGTGGCCAATATCTGGCTAGCGCGTCCGCTCTGACAGGCAGGCAGGAACAGACCCCCGAACGGGGGGGATGGCTGTAGCTCTCTGGCAGGCAGCGCAGAGCCGCTTATTCACCGAGATGAAAACACGGACAATAGTCTCGCATTTGAGACAGCTGTCAGGCTGTTTTGCTAGCTTTCATTTAAAGCCCACAGAAGAAAATTGGAACTATTCATTAAGAATGTCAAGAATGACAGCTTCCTACTCTTCTTACAAGGGAGAAAGCGGTGGCTTGCCATCAGTTTGGCAAGGCTTTTAATGGGGATGGCTACACCTGGGCGACAACCGACGCACAGGGAACTGTCGCTGGTCAGAGCTGCTCCTTATTCCCCAGCAGCGATCTTAAACCACTCAAGGTACACAAAGAGCGTCCACTCTGACCGTAACCGTCGTGAACTTTCAATCACTGTTCACAGAATGCTCCTGGCATCGCATTATCACTGGTGGCAACTGAACGTATTCAAGCTCAAATATTACACAGCAAACAAAGTTTTGGTTAATTTTCCTCCAGCGAAGTATCAAAGGAAGCAATGGCCTTTGAAGCGGCTACCTTATGCTTTAAGCTTCATACAAATTCAACAGAACAGCACCTCAGAAATCCCGTACCAAATGCAAACAATCCCCACCTTTGGAAAACAATCCCCTGTTCGAGGAGTAAACAAAAGCATACATTAGTCACTCGCTCCAAAATGGGCAGCCAATGGAGGTGATGAGATTTAACCTCGAAGACTGACTAATAGCATGCAGCGCTCCCAAACCACTCCGTCGCTTAAAGGATCCCGAGCACCTGCATATCATACGGCATACAAGGTTTATGTCCGTGCGTGAGTGACCGGCTACTAGCAACCGGTTACGGTAAAGGGCTCAGCAACACTCCCCGCCAAGCTCTTCTGCATGAATAGGGACTGTTCTCTCTCCGCCGCTGGATTTTGACCTTGAAACTCACACAGTTCACTGTTATGATTTCTAGCTTCACTACCATGGCCAGGAACTGAACTACAGGTTTGTTTTTATTAGCTTCTCCGCCACTTTGCCAGCTATTCATTTGAATCTTCTAAACAGTCATCTCTGAATCATAATGCAAATTCCATTTACTGAAAAGGTGGAACCTTTAATATAACAAATGAACATGTTTAATGACTGATACTTTTAGACATTACAGCATCTCTCATGTTTTCAGTAAATGGATATAATTTTCTCTGCATTACCCTATTATTATTCTTTGCTAGCATTACGAAGCTACATTCTCAGCTGCGGGTGTTTTCCACCAAGTGCGTTTTGAAGACAGCCCAAACAACACAATTTAAAAGACATCTCCCTCTGTATCCTCAGCTAAAAATGCTGCAGGATACAGAGGGATCGGGCTGGTATTTTACTCTACAGATGCATTTGCTGTTTGCGTCTACGTTCCAACAGGGCCGTGTTCCTCCACAGTTGCTGGCTGTATTTATATCGGAAGAATATCTACAGATGCGTTTCACTTCAAAGGCAAACAAAGGCTGTTGCATATAACCGGGATAACTTCCTCAGTCTGAAGCCTGACCCACCTCCCATTTGGAATAAAACATTTTGAGAGCGAGCGAGCAGAAGTGAGTCACCTTTGTAACTCTCCCAAAGCATGCTCATAACGCCGTTCGTGTTTGTAAGAGCCACGGATGCAACCAGGCATCGGGAGATGGCTTGGATGCTCGTATGGGGAGAAAGGGAGGGGAAAATGGTGAGGAGGGGTCAGCAAGCCCCGACTATTTAATCTGGTTCAGAGAGATGCCAGCGCACAAATTGTTCAAAAAGGTAGTATACAGAAACCTGCTCAAGTTCGGTTGGACCTGATGATTGTAAAGGTCTTTTTCCGACCTAAATGATTCTATGATTCTATGCAGTAGACACTATAATTACTTTGATTTGTGAGTGTTACAGCACTGAATTGTCCCTAAATAACACTGCTGTGTTTGGAACACCGTGATGTTACATTCCCATTTTACTTAAAGACACAAATGAAATGGAAGAAAAATACGTAAGTAAATATCATATAAAGTCATGTGGAAGACCAGACAGTTTTTCATTCCTGACCTTAAAAGAGAGGGGCTGATCTCTTCTCTGAGCTTTTTCTGGGCAACAGCTCACCAGCTTCGTAGGTTTGACTGAACCCTCCCCGACCCATGCCAAGGGACTCCACTCACAGCAACACGGGCAGTAATGCAAGAGGAGTGCTTAAAATAATCTTGTAATAGAAAGGTAAACATAATTGCTTGGAACTTAGGGGGTTTAAGATTATGGACCGGAGCCAAAGAGTGAGGTTGGGAAGGGTCCTTCTGTTGACTTTACGGGCTTTTGGATAAAGCTTTGTACACCTGCTACGTGAGCCACCCATGCCAGATACTATTTGCAGCTTCCTAACAACATTTTTGTATGGAACTCCAGTCTAAGTCAGCTTCGACTCTTATTTGTTACTTAGGCTCATACGGCCTTTTTATTTACTATGTACTAGTAATGACTGGTTAACAGGGAGATACAGCAAGTCAGATATTAACCTCATCTGTTCTGTTCTGTTCTATCCTACGCACCTTGCAGGAGCACATTAAATACCAGGACTACTGCATATTGTTCTATACCTATTCCAGAGAGAAAGAAAGGTCAGAAAAAGTGCCCTGTGTCTTCATCAGGTCATCAGAAAATGGTTAGATCTGTGCGGGAATTACTTGTAATTTTAGGTTGACTCGCTCTGTTACAGAGACCAGCTTTTGCAGAGAGCGCCTGGGAGCCCTGAGACGGGCATGAGTCTTTACACAAGCTGAAAATTCTCATTTTAAATGGAAAACATATTATTTAAACTTAAATATGGGTAATATTGCGTTGTTCTAAATTTGACAGGATGGCTTCTGAAGTCAAAATGTGACTTGCTGTCTATTGTGTTGTTTTTTGTTTTTTTCCAAATGAGGTGTCAGTGTTTAAAAATTGAAGTGACACGGAGGATGGGCTAGGATAAAGCAAGAAAACCATATAGCTAATTCTGTGCCTTTGGAATCGGCCTAGGCCAGATCTTGCAGCATTCCCTGCCACAGAAAACTCCACAGACTCTGTCTTTGAATTCCCTCCACATAACCAGAACTTGACGTAACAGGTGAATGTGACCGAAGTGTAGCTGAGAACAAACACATACCTCTTCCACTTCTACCCACGAATCGGAGGTCGTTGAACCTTGCTACTTGGTTTTTCATGGCGGCCGTGGCGTTTCTGAGTTCTGCAGAGTAGTTTTCATCGTTTCCAGCCATCACTGTTACCAGCGTCCCGTCGGGCACGTCTCCCAAAGCCACCACCTACGAAATCAAGGAGCAGAAGCCTCAGCTTCCTTACGCGACGTTTAATTTGGGGCGCAGAAAGTCAACAAGTAACATGATAAAATAGGAAAAAGCAGCAACAGCAAAAATCTACGTAGACTAAGAAGCTGTTTGGGGAAAACAGGAATCGCTTCCATTCCTAGTTTGCAGAGCGACAGAAAAGCTTTTACATTGACGTACCTCTGAAATACAGAGCGTAATTTTTCCGACACGAAAAATGCATGAAATAAGCTTTCCAAAACACACTTCTGTAGTTGTCAATAAATAAATTCAAGTAACAGGAACCAATTCTGGCCTGATTTACATCAGGGGCATTACTTCTAAGCTACAGCAAGGTCAGCACAACGATGGAAATGTAAAATTCAAGCAAAACCAAAACCAACCCAATCGTCCCGTGGGTGCAGAGGGTCAGAGCTGCACCAGTTCCCTATCTTTTCTTCCCACTGCTCTGAACAGAGCTGCGCCAACATAAATTCAGCGTAAGTCCATGGAAAAGCAGGCCTCAAGCGAATGTTTAATCACAACTTAGCGAACAATTTCTTTTCTTCCTTTAGAAGCATGAAAGCAAATCATTGACTTAAGACCTCACCCGCAACCTGATGGATGGAAATCGTGATCTGAACTAATGAAAACTGCAATCGCTCAGGCAAAGGCTTTCACCTCACCCGAAATGTTTGCGCTGGAGCTCCTTGGTGCCAGCACCTATCAAACAAATATTTAGGAGCACAGGATTCGCTGCATTTCTGATGCAATGTGCTGAGACATATATAGATTTCTAACCTTAAATTTTCTGACTTGTCTCTACAATGCTCACATTGGTTAAGCTATGAAAAATTTATTTTTACCTTATCTTCTTGAGCAGGACTGAATTCTCAAAATTATTTTACCCTGCTATAATGGAATGGATGCCTGGTGTGTCTCTAGATTTCCTCTGGCAAAAGTAACAGCTTGAATTAGGTCCTCTATCGTACTTTTTTTAGATCCCGTTGCTCTTCCCCCAGTTAAGTCTACAGTAGCGACCTCAGGAATACTACCAAAAAAAAAAAAAAAACCAAACCAAACCCCAAACCAAAAAAAAAAACAAAGAGAAAAGAAAAATCTAGCTAGTTTTTATTTCCTCTTTTACACATTCTAAGAGGAAGCAGTCCTGCATCATGTCCTCTGAGTTGCAGCTCAACATTTTTCCTTCCTCTTAGCATTTTCTAGCTTATGTCCATGCAGTTATAATTGGCTTAAACTTGTCACAGCCCGGTCTTATTTCTATTAGTTTCTAATCACACCGCTCTTTCCAAACAGGATCAGCAGCTCCTTTACTTGATCAGTCTCTGATGGTTATTCCCCAGCTGTAGCTGCCTCCCATAATATGAGAGAAGTCTCCAGCCTCGGGTATTTTACAGCTTTTCCTTCTACAGGAGGCTGCGTTTCTCACTTTAGTGCTCTCCCATTTGTCACCGATAAGCCTTATTTTCACTTCCACATGCCAAGTTAAAATCACCGTGTCAAAATTCCCTCTTTACGTATCTATTTCAGCTTCCTCTTTCCCATTCCTCTGCGGCCCAGGCTTTTGGTTTTTTGTTCTCTGTGTGCCGTAATGCGTTTCTGCGGCCTGCGCTACACGCAGCGTTGCACTTTTCACAGTTCCCCGATCTTGGCATAAAATAGACCTGCTCGAAACGTTGAAGCTAGTGAGTTTTCTCCTTGCACAGCATTGTGTCATGAGGCACGCTGGCTCACAAGATCAGCAACTGCGAACACAACGTGCTCACCCAGTTCTTAAAAAGTTGCCGTAAAACCTTAATGCATGCACATACATTAAAGAGACAAGAAAGGGAAAGGGGAAAATCGGGGCATTACCCTCACCTCCCTGTGATGCGAATGTTTGCGTGCTTGTTTAAGGGAATATATGCTCGCATTCTGAGGGATGAAAAACCTTCATGAATCCAGGGTCAGCTATCTCTTACAGAACAAGTATTTGAAATTCACCGTTTTCGAATTACCCTGAAGGCAACCTCAGCGATAAGACTCGCGAAGAAAATATTAGAAACAAGGATAAAAATGACACAGCACAGAAAAGAAACTAGAGTTAAAAGTCACAGACAATAGAAACAGAAATACAAACGTTTACATTAGAAAAAAGACTAAACAGATAAGTTGGGGCTTGCTGACTGGAGTTATCTAGTACTTTGTTCTACTCTTTAGCCCTTAAAAATATGTATTTCCAGAGAAGCAAGAAGAGTATCACAGTCGCAGTGCTGCCGGATATCTAAATTACCTACTTCTGCCGCATCAGTCAGACAAAACTGGCCTTTTGGATTAAGATTTAGATTCTTTCTTAACAAACGACGTTTGAGCAATGAACCTCTATGCCACCTTATTACATCTGTTCTGTATTTTTCTCTAAGTCTCTCAGAATCACCCTTTATTTTATTAAAAAAAAAAAAAAAAAGCACGGTTTGGTTTGAAATAATATCCTGATCCTAAAGATCAAACGTCATGAGTGAATTTTTCTAAAGAAACTTGAAAACTCTCTGCCTGTCTCTTTTTATCGACACAATGGTCGTTAGCGAATACTTGATAAAACTCGGTGCTTTTTTGTCGGATGCAAGTAAGGTATTGGCGGCACGGGAACGGTCTGAACTGAATTTCCCGGTTCCTCTTAAATTAAAAATTACGACTTTTAAAACTGCCTTTGCGAATAGTCAGTATTTAGTACGAAACCAATGGGATTGGTTTATCCGTGGCAAACTCTTTCGGGATG
>VZTL01071686.1:0-12701 GCA_013400535.1 Scopus umbretta | reverse complement strand
AGCTGAAACCAGGACAAAGGGACTACAGGTAGTCATTAGGCCATGCCTGACCTTACAAGTAGCAAGTATATCTAAATTTTTTTGACACACATTGGTCTAAACTATTCTGCAATGCCTCCAGTTTTAGGGATGTAGCCTCACTGGTATTCTACCAACTCTTTCCTATCCTTATACCTAAGCAAGTTTTCTCACCTACTAATTGGAATCTTCTCTCCTATAATTTTGTGATGCCTTTTCCTATTCACCATGGAAATAAGGGACAAATTACCATCTTCTCTGCAACACTCACATCGCTGACTACTGTCTTCATAGTCTTCCTCTCTTAATGATCAAATAAATTCTTCAATCTTTCAGTGCAGGTCATATTTTGTATGTTTGTGGTCACTCTTAATCCTTTTCTCTGAACTTGTCAGTTGCCTTTATTTAAATGCAATGCCCCAGACTTGTATACTGTTCTGTAACCTTGATGATAATAATAAGCAGAGGGAAAGTAGTATTTTATGTCTTACATACTATATTCCCTGAACATATAAAAATTACTTTTGCCTTTTTCCATTTGTTTCTTATGCTCACTTTGTGATCTAATGCACCCAGCTCCTTTTCTGAAGCATTGTTATTTAACTAGATATTCCTTTCCCATATGTGTCTAGTTGATTACCTCTGCCAAAGAATAATACATTACACTCGTCACTATTCAATTTTCAAGCTACTTAGTCAATTTTTCAAGGTCATTTTGAATTCTATGTTCTTCTCCTGCCACCCAGCTCTGTGTCACCTCAAAGTTGAATGGGCATATTCTTCAGATCATTAAGAAAAAACCTGAACACAGGCTGAAGAAACATCTCTGGGGAACCGTACTAGACAAATGTTTTCCTCTTTGTTGCAAATCACTGATCATCATTTCATGGCTTGTGAAACCAACCCAATCCTTCTGTAGCCACACTATGTCAGCGCTTTATAGAATCATAGCATAGCATGATTTGGGTTGGAAGGGACCTCTGAACTAGCTGACCACTGACCTATCCAAACCCCCAGATATAGATCATATTTTCCCAATTTTTTATATAAGACAATACAGAAAGCCCTACTGAAGTCAAGATAAATGGCATTTATGTTCTCAAATCCTGTCGTCTTACTGTAGGAGGAAATCACATGGATTTGTTAATTTTATATTGGCTGCTACTCACATCCTTGTTGTCTTCAAGTGCTAATAAATAGTTTGTTTCGTCAGTTGTTCAAACATTTTCTGAAAGCAAAAAATAAGCTAGTGGCTGAATCATACCCTGATCTTCCTTTCTCCTTATTTAAAGACAGACACTGGCTTTTCCTTCATGAACCTTTCAGGACATTACCTGCCCATCACATGCTCTCAAGTGCAACAGTAGTATCTAATATTTCATCATGAAGTTCTTGAATTTCTTCATTAGGAAACTCATAACCCCTTACTGGCATGAAAAACTTTAATCTCTAAATTGTTCCCTTCCCAATCAAAGTTGAGGTCTTTACTTTTATCACTGGTATGAACTACAATACCCTTCAATTGCAATTGATCATTTTTGTAAGGACTGAAGCAAAAAAGTTATTACAAAATTTGACCTTCTGAGTATCATCCAGAAATAGCTTTTCCTCTCCACTGAACAGCTGGCCAATTCACTCTTTCCTTCACCCCCACTCTGTTACAATTGCACTTCTAAATTCATTGATATCTCTTTGCAGATGCATCTTGTTTTGAGCTTTGGCTTTTTAAAATTTTGTTCCTACATGTTCATGTTATATTTATGACTCGTCCTCAATAGCCTGACCTAGTTTCTGCTTCTAGCTTGATGCTTTCTTGTATTTAAGGTTCATACACAGTTCATGTTTTAATAAAGCTGATCTCTCACTGCATTTTCTCTCTTTTCTTCACAGTGGGATAGTATATACCTGTGGATGGATATTACTTTATTGTGTGTATTATTTCTAAGGCACTAACCCTTTAATGGCATTTTCCTTTACATGAGACCTTGCTTCCCCATTCTGTAAATTTACTGAAGTCTACCTTCCATCACTCAGCTGCTATTCCTCCTTCTTGTCCTGAATGATCATGAATCTTTTTTTCTAATGGCCATTCTTAAAGTGACCTTCCAGCCTCAAATTCTCATCCATTCCTCACAACTGCCAACGAGTATAAGACTCTCCTTTATTTGCTTTCTTTACTTCTTGAATCAGAAACATTTTCCCTGATGCAATCCAAAGCTATCCTGAGCAATCTGCTGTATTTCTTTCCCAGCATATATTCCTCATTATCCTCAGTTACCTTGTGCCAAATATAAAAGATCTTGTGACATATCATGTATCATTTTTTCCCTTCGTTCCTTTCTGTTTATGCAATTTAAGATTAAATAATAAAGCTATATCTCGTATTCAAAGTCTGAGTTTTGAGGAAATTTATGTCTAGCACACGTTTTGTTTGACAGGGATACAAAGGTCAGCTTCAAGATAGTTTCAGTCATTGACAGCACAACCCAGAGCACATGAGATCTTGCAAGTAAGGGCATCTCATATGCTACTGATATGGTATATGGCATTAGCGAGTGAATACGTCAGCAGGCAAGTCTAGATAGTCCATATGCTTGTCCTCAGTCAATCTGGGCTTTGCTACAGGGTCTGAACACTGGAAATCAGTGGATCTAGGAGTATGCTAGGCTGCTGGCTTCTCATGTATGTCCTGTTTAAACTCATGATAATCTCACTGAATCACATGGAAGGGAGAACAATGGAGAGATCTGCTGCAGTAAAAGCAAGCCTTTTTGAACACAGCTGGACCTTCCCCAGGAAACAAAAGACACTTCTTAATATCAAAATCCTAAAATATAAATCTAGGTAATTATGCTAGCTTAAGTGCTATGAGGAGAAGAAAATTAAAAAAAAAAAAAAAAAAGAAAAAGATAAACAATGTAAAAATAAGGTAATTCTAAGACACTAAATGTAAACTCTTCTATTTTATTTTAAAAAGGGGGGTTATAGTTCATAAAAATTCAGCATAAGAATAAAATAGTAATCTCATAAGATTATATTTGTCCTGTACCAGCATACAGGCCAAATGTCCATAGCAGAAGCACATGTGGAAGTTGTCATTTCAACTCAAATAAATACTCGTCAAACACAATACAAATGATAAAACATAAAGCTTGAAAGCTGAAGTTAGATCCCGAGCAGACTTCTTGTCTGCAGTGACATAAACAGGATACATGATGCAACATTGGGTTTCCATGAGGCATAAGGGTTTTAACAGCATGAATTTGAAATTACCCCATTGTAGGCTTACCAATAAAGTGCCACAGATAAAGTGCCAATGGACAAGGTATTTCAAGGGAAGGCAATAATATCTCTCAAGCAGAACACAATGATGAGAGTCTTCTTTTTCTTACTATATATGTAGCACAAGTAGGTTTTATAACGGAGACCAGGAGAAGCCTTATTCTCTATCAGATCATACATAAGGCTTGGGATCATTTCTTAGCATTTCAGCTTTCATTCTAAAAAGAAGTGTTTAGGCATGCTGAATATTTAAAAAAGGGTTTAAAAATGTGACTTAAATATAACCAATATCTTGATTTCCGTCTCTGTAAAGATCTAGAATTAATAGATATGAAAAATACAAATTGACCCATATATTGTAATGAGGTCTTATTTTCAAGAATGGTAAATCAATCTTTTTGGCCTTCAACTTCTAAGCTTTACATACACTAAGTGAAGAGGATTTTAAAATCCTAGCTACCTTTAGGGGCATAAAACTTAAGAGAATGTAACCACCTGCACCATAAAACATGGAGACCTCACCAGTGTACTCTTTAGGGTAAAGACTTCTTGCAGGAAACAGAACAATGGGAAGGACATAAGATATGAGCTAGTTTTTTCCAGAAACTCCTTAAAGCAGCTCAACAGTAAATAACAGGCACTTGTCTTAGTGATGTAAAGATTAGGTTAATGCTAAAATAATAGAACGCTCCAGCCTAAAATGGCTCATTCTGTACTGAACACAGAGAAACCTCTCCTTGCAGGTGCCACCAGGAATCTCTAAATTTTTTTCTAAACTTTATTTTCACTAATGATATCTGTAGTAAAGCAAAAACGAAGGTAAAATAAATGCCTTTCCAATGTTGAAGACTGATAAATAAGGTCCCTAACTGATAAATAAGGTCCCTATTAAAGACAATGGTATTTACATATTCTTTATCTGGGGGGTTGCAAAACCTCTCATCTCTTCTCCCATCTCTATGAAAGATAGCACCCTAGACTTTCCTAATATGTCCCCAAAGCTTTGTGTTAGTGTTATAATACAAAAAAGGAAGACTATTAATATGATAGTAGGGCTAGCATACACAAACAAAGGAAGAGCTGACAAACAACTGCTGTGCCTTGAGGCAGTTTCCGTAGCAGAAAAGAAATGCTTGGTCTGAACTCAACTGTATAGATGTAATGCCAAAAATGAAGTAACTACTGGCTTTAAAGCCCCTGAGAGTCACTAGAAAACTTCCCCAGACTTTGGATTACACTGGAATTTATTTTCCAGTGATTCTGTAGTAAGCAAATTGCTGAACTGACATTTAGGAAATGGAATTGGTTTCCTGTTCCTGACATAGATCACCTACAAGACCCTGGATCAGTTACAATGCAGTACTGTAAAAAATAAAATTATTTTTTGAATGCATACTTACCAATACTGGAATATTGGGCTGGAGGATAGTGATGGTATCACTTTTAAGGCTGACAGTGGAGACATCATAAGTGGAAGTATGATACCTGTAATACAAGAAGAATGTGTATAAGTTAGTGACATCTGAGAGAAGAAATAAATATTTCCCAGTCCACAAAAAGATGTTACTGAGTGTCTTGAACCATCTATGAAACAATTAAAAGACCTGACTTCTGCGTGAAAGTACCTACCAAGAACATAATAATGCAGAATGCAATGGGAGCTTCTGGCCAATTTTGACCTGAAAGGATGGTACATATTTTTAGCCACGTTAGCCATCATCTAAGTTATTTATTTAATTACTTAAAACTTATTTAGTAACTGAAACTTATTTACATGTTCTATAAGAGTTTAAAACATTTATTCTACACTTTAAAATTAGTGATTTGATGCAGAAATTATCTGATATACAGTAAGTTGGACGAGCTAATAATTAATGTTTGTTCTGGATTTGAAATCTTACAGATTTCCTTCCATTGTAGCTTACCCATCTCCAACAACTTTATGTAATAG
Organism: Scopus umbretta; assembly: GCA_013400535.1. Classification (NCBI taxonomy): domain Eukaryota; kingdom Metazoa; phylum Chordata; class Aves; order Pelecaniformes; family Scopidae; genus Scopus; species Scopus umbretta. Next base: position 7,450 of record VZTL01071686.1, on the reverse strand, counting down.
TGAACATAAAGTCATTTTTAGGTGTTATTATTATGCTGTTTGTTTTATAAGCAGACAGAAATGACGTTCTTGGTCTCTATCCCATAATATATGGAGAGTACATGTTTTAAATCTCTCCCTTTCTGTGTCCTCATTAGAGACTATACTTTCAGGAGCCAAGGGAATACTATATGAATGGCACAAAGCCCTCTGCATGATAAGGATGTTAAGTACTGTGGGTGTAGCTAATCTCTCAAGCATCTCTGGAGGGAAATTAATGCTGCTCTTTACAGGGTGCAACTATGCAGCAGACAAGAAAGCGCTAAAGAGCAAGCTCAAGAACTGGCCCTTGACTACCCACACTGCTTTCCCCTCACCTCATTCCCTGGCTCTTCCTGGGACTCTTCCAACTCACTCTCAGAGACACCGGCCACAGAAGGAGCAGGTCACACACTGTATAGATGCAACCCAGTCTGTACCTGGATCTTTTTTATTTAGCTATTTAGTCATTGCTTTAGAGACTTTAATTTGGCTGAATCAGTCTCCAGGTTAAATTAATCCCACACTATAAGCAGGACCATCAATTTCAACACAAATTAATTGAAACAAATGGGTACAAACTGAAACACATTAAATTCTGTCTGAATATAACACTTTTTTTTTTTACTGTGAGGGTGATTGAACACTGCAATAAGTTGCCCAGAAAGATTGAGGAGCCTCCACCCTTGGAGATATTCAAAAGCCATCCGGATATGGTCCTGGGCAACCAGTTCTAGGTGACCTTGCTTTGAGCATGGGGTTGGACAGTCTCCAGAGGTGTCTGCCAACCTCAACTATTCTGTGCTTCTGCAGATCTTTTAACCAGTGACTCCAATCCTAGACCAGCTGTTGTGATGCAAGTGGCATTACCAGCCTTGGATAAAAGGCATACAAAATTACGTGGCTATATTGAGAAGTTAGTGTGTTCTGCAGTTAGTGTGCTCATTTCCATGCAAAGACAGAGACTAAATGAGGAGAGAGCTGCTACTGCTCTGGGGAGTTGGTGATTATTATGCCTATCTGTTTAGCACTCCTCATCTGCATTCTTCTAAGTTCCTTATAAGCAAGGTTAAATACTACCTCTGTTTTTCAGATAGGTCAGCTGAAGCCCCTGGTGTGTTCATGATGTTAATTTTGCTTGGGATACTCACCTCAGGATTCCCATATGATCCTTGGAGAGACAGCAGCAACTGAGAGCAAGAGTCTAAGGGAAGGTGCTCTACGTCACCCATGACAGTGACTGTTTTACTGTACTGACAACGGAGGAAACTTAGGAAAACTAAATTCCCTAGCTTAAAATCAATTTCTGGAGGTAGAAGGGGAAACAAGGGGAAACTTCAAAAGCTACATGTCCCTAGTTAACACAAAAGCCATTGGTAGTACTGAGAATAAAGTCCTTGCCCATGGATCTTATAGCTCTAGAAACTGAGATGGCTGGATTTGCCAAGAGCACAAGCCATAACGATCTCTGAGAGTAACTAAATTGAGGGTTTAAGTTTCCCTTCCAGGCTTTTAGACCATCTGAGAAAAACAGCTTCTTGCGGAAAAAGATAGGCACACATGGAGATGCTCTCTGACACATGCTGGTTTGCTGTGTTAGCCTAGACCTGGAGGTTATGCAAAGGGGGCCCTTCTGGTGTCAGAAGAGCTTGTTATAGCATGTAAACTTCTCATAATCCTATTTGTAGTTCTCAGCACTTCCTACTTCTCATGTCCTTCCTTTTCTACAGGAACAAATTGAACTTGTCTTTTGAAATCTCATTACCACAAGATTGCTCCTTCCTGTGTCAGCCAGGCCTTACTGGTTGATAAAGAGAGAAAAAAAGTTTTCATGAAAAGCAGGATTATTCAACTGGAAGTTGTTTATACACAGACTGGTATTCCCAAGTTCAAGCATGCACTGCAAGTTCCCTAGCTGCTGCTCTGACATCAAGCTCTGTATGTGCTGATTGCCCAGATTTTTTGGCTACTAAGAGATCAGATACAGTATTGTAGGTGATGAAATGCATTGTGACCAAAAGGAATTGGTGGGGTGGTGCAGATAAAACTGTAGCATTGCTAATGAAGCTAGCAAAAGAAGCTTAAAAGCACACGCATCGTAGTGTGTAGAAAGCTTAGCTTCACTCCAGCAGAAAGCTATTCTGGTTAATTCATGCGATCTTTTTGCTATTACTTTGTCATGCCAACTCCTAATAACAGAAAGGCTCAAGGTACTTTTTAACATCTCTGACAGAAGATACTGAAAATAAGTGCAACAACAAGGGACCCTTCAGGAAGGGATCCTGCTAGCTGACATTCCAGAAATTCCCTCTTGTTAGCTTAAGCAAAGATATCAGCTATCGTGAAGATATTTGTCTGACATGCATTCTATGAGACATATGTGTGACATGGAAGGAAAACAGAGGGTTCCTCAAGCTTAAGTGTTTTCTGAGGAAGGGACTGTCATGCGTAACTGATGGTATTTTTTCTGCAGCTAGCTTGTCTGCCTTAGTTTGCTGTCTTGCCTGTACACTGGGAATGAAATGTAAGGAGGTTGATAATGGGAACATAAAGTCAAACAATATAAAACAATTTGGATCCTCAAAAGAATTATGTAGGAAATGTAATGCTTGGTTCCTTCCGGCGTGACACAACTTATTATTTATAAGGCTGAAAGCTGGTTCCAGGAAGAACTGGAGATGAATATGCTTTCAACAATCTAAGGATTATGCTCAGACTGGATGAAACCCATAAAAAGTCAGAGATCATGATGTGAGCCAGGCAGTCTGCTTTTCTAAGCTGAAGTGGGAGTTAACTGGGCTGGGAAGAACTCACAGAAAGAGAGGAGAAACATGCACACAAACTTTCCCAGATTTTTTTCAGGGTAGATATACAAAGTAACTGTCTTCTGATTACCAGAGAAGTTAGGCTTATTTGTGTACCAAAAATTGTGAAGTCAAATACTGATACAAAGAGCATCCTTTGTGTTATGTGGATTGAAATTTATGATTATATACACATTCAATTCCATCAACAAATAATTGTTTCCCAGAGAAATGAGAAGGTTATGCCTACAGTATCCACAGATTGTACACATTATCTTTGTTAATTGGAAATCAATAGGACCTTACATGCATACTTAACCTCCTGTGGCTTTACGATTTCAATGGGAAATTTGACAACCAACAATTTATGGTTTGGTATTACGCTGATGTGTGCTGCAAAAGATGGAAAGATCTGATCTGTGAGATTCTTCAGTGCTTGCTTTTTATAAAACTCTTGCATGAAGAAAGATAGTGTTCAAAATATGATACTGTCTAATTAGATATGTGCCAGTGAAAATAAATTACATACACAAAGAGGTACTGAGGCAGAACGTCTATTGGGTGGTAGCAAAAGCAAGTAACGTTATCTTAGCTCATCCTGTATCCATTAAAACTGTAGTGAGCAATATTCTTCAGAAGAGGTCATGTAGATTACTCCAACTCTAACTGAAAGATTAATCTGTTCAATAAATCATCCTGAGGTTAATTATTTCCAACTGACTTAAAAGATCCATGCTGAAGCAGCAGTTTTTAATTGCATTTTAAGTGATTCATTCCTTTATACATTCATTAAATGTATATATGATCAGTTTCTTAGGTCACCAAAATGTTAATCGGTGAAGGTTTATGGGTGTAATTCAAGGTCTATAGGGGATGGATACTTGTCAGTTTGCCCAGACCATTATATTGCCCAAAACCAGGCTTCAGCAAATATTTAACACAGTCATCTGTTCAGGACCTGTTACGTTAATTGCATTTTGCAGCATTCTGTATTTATTTGTTACTGCAGAACAAATTTGGAGCAGGGCTAGCTTCATATTTCAAAGGTTTTTTTTCCAGAAAATTACTTTTCAGGGTGAATATAAAAATTTTATACTTGAAATGAATAGTTGTGAATTATTACTCTGGGCTTGTCTACTATTCAGAACTTTTTATAACATCAGGCAATCTCTCTTAATAGGGAAATCTCTTCCTGTTTTTAAGATTCCCAAGAAACAGAACATGCAACCAGCAGACTGAGCCATCTTCTTACTTTATTACTGGACAGTAATGGTCAAAGCTGGGGTGGAAGAGGGTTAAAAACTGTTTTTTGGACAAGTCTAAATCTTGTGCTATTTAAAAAAGAAACAAAAAAACAAGATGCAGTGCATGAACCTGAGGTTTAAAGTGCAAATCTTCTTGAAGAGTGGTCTAGTCTTATATGCTTCCCTAGACTCCTGCTAATGGATTTTCTGAGACAGGACAGTAAATAGACTTTTGGTCTGACCCAGTTCAGCTTCCCACTTCCAGGCCCTGAATTGCAGGAGTGTGTAAGAAGGAGTCATTGTAGCTACATTTGTGAGCTCTACAAGCTACAAAGAGAACAGGAGGAACCATACTGAAGATGAAAATAGCAGAAGACTGATCAGAGGCAGGGAATGACAAGGAATGGCCAACTAGACAAGGGCTCTTTACCCTAGCAAAGCAATGACTAAGGGGATAATACGACAGAGGGCTAAAAAAAGTCGTGGCAGGGAGAAGGAGAATGAGGAACAGTTATTCTTTTCCTAAACAAGAACTAGTAGTCATCAAATAAAATTATGTGGCAGGTTGAAAACAAAAAGGGGAATGAAGCTCTTTAGCATGATATAGCTAAACCTTGGAATTCACTGCTGCTAGATGTTGGAGAGACCAAAAGTTCACAGGTGTTTGAAAAGTACATAAAGTCACGGACTAGAAATCCACCAAACATTATTAGATCCAAAGTCACTGCTATTGGTTTAGAATCTGAGAATGGGAGTAGGAAATACCATTACATGTTTGCTTTACATTTATGTGCCTTTGCATTCTTCCCTTACTTCTCCCTTTCTTCCCTAAACTTCCCCATTGCTCACTTGCAGAAAGACAATACTGGGCTAGATGAACCTTTTACCTGACCTGGCGTACTTGTTCCTATCTAGCAGCCCCTCATTCTGCCGATAATTTTCCCCATTTGTTTTTCCTCTGAACTGCATATACAATTGAACAGTTAAGCACTTAAAATTTCAGAAGGTGAAAAGGGCAGTATGCCCTTCCCTGTCACAACACATTTGGAATTTTCTCCTCAGCTGTTCAGTTTCAGCTGTAAAAAAAATAGAGAGTTATAAAAGATGTGTACAGATGAAAAATTGAAAGGTGTCAGTGGCTGCTTTAATATTTCAATAAAACAAATCCAAGAAAAAATCCCAGATGTCTTTAACCAAGGGCTAGGCATGGTCAGGGAAACTTTAGGGTCCCTCTTAGTCCCACGGCTCCTAATTAGGTCATTGCCAGCCTTGCCCAGTTCTATCCCAGTCTACGTTCAGCCTCTGTTGGGATCATACTTGACTTTGCTAAGCCCTGCAATATGGGTGGGTAAAAGTTGCTCTGGGGTACAGAGCTCTGGCATACATTATTTAGCAGCAGTAAGGCCCAAGGGACTCTGCTGGAGATGCTAGCCTCACTAATGCTGTCAAGAGTGAAGGGGAAAGCAATTAGGCTAACCCAAATCCCCCACAAAAATCACTGGGTAGTGAGGTTATTGGCAATTAGAGGAGAGGAAACAGGACTGTAAGAGTGAAATATCCCAGAAAGTCAAGGTCTTCGTCTACCTATACAACAGAAGTGTTCTGCTGTGATAAAATCAGTGTAAGTTCTGATTTTCACTGCTCCACTAAATGGTTATATATTGTAAAGGTTTACCAAGAAATAATCGTGTTAGTGCTCTTCCTTGTTATGCACCAGCATCTTATAATGAAAAAATAGATGATAATGTCTTTGCTGTACTACATTGTTCTATAACTGAGAATTAGGTTGTTTCATCTTAAGCATTTTCAAAAGATATAGATAATTATGGCTTTTACTAACAGCACTGAGGCAAATGTGAATTCTCTGGTGGGCTTTTAAGCCTCATCTCAGAATGTTTGATGTAGGAACAAACATCAAAAGTACTGTAGTATTCTTTGTCAATGCTTTCCTGCATAAATTCTATTAAAAACTTAGATTATTTTGGTTTTTCATGCAGCAAGTATAGTGAGAATAATTTTAATATTAAAATTACTTACTGAGATGTCAAAGATTAAATTAGAAATATCAGCTACCTACATTTTTCTCATTTTTTTGCAGCTGGTCATAACAATCTGCAGAAAATATATGTGAAGTAAGTCATCCCTATTATTTTCATTCCTGGGTTATGATATAATTTGGCACAGATTTTTAGCTCAGTTGCAAAAAGTAATGCTGGGCCATACACATTCAGATTGATACACAATTCCCAGAAGCTGTATGGGAGCAACACGAAAAGTTTGGTAATTTTCTTTAATAAGTAATGGAAAACTGCATGCATTATGGAATGAGAATTTAGTGTGTTATTTGACTGACAAAGGACAGGTCCAGTTCCTTTCCAGCTGCTACACAAAGATATTCTACCACATCGAAAAAGAACAATTTATAAGGAAGTAGACATTTCTGAGATGGAGAAAAGACAGATGAAACAGAAAAGAGAGAACTAAAATCTGCAGCAAAATATTGTCTCTAAAGGAAGATACTTTTTTTCCTTCTGCATAAACACTTGAATAATTACTCTGCGGTTCTCTAAACTGGAAATTTTCAAAAAGCTGTTCAGCATGGCTTTCAGTAGGATAAAGAGCAAAAGCTCTTCAGGGTTTCAATTACATCTTTGCAACAGCTGTAAAAAATGTAAACATGCAGATTGTTCCAATATATGAGAACACCTTCATTTACTACTTATTTGTCATACAAGGAATAAACTAGCAGTGACGACCATTGGAAAGTTTTAAATACATAAAAAAACCTCCAAAGTGTGAAAAATACTGTGCTATCAGGTAGCTGCAGCTTTGCTGTGTGAGCTAATTATTCATGTAGAGACATTTTCTAACTGTGTCACTTCAGAGAGTAATGGCTTCTAATTCTAAAACGCCATTTGCCTAGAGCAGTAGCTGCTATTTTTCTAACTTAGCAACAAAACCAGTGCATACTCCACTACTTTAATTGAACAAAGATACTTGGCTTTCATGTGCCACTCTTATGACTTTAATGCTAAAACTATTCCAAAATTTTCCTTAGAAAATTTTCCACCTCTTCCAGAAAATACAATTAATATCCCTAGCTTTCTCAGTTTCCCATTCCACCACATTTTGCTATATTTCAAAAACTGGTTACTAACTGAGGGCTTAGCCCAACTTTTGCTTTAGTCATGTAGAGAGTTTCCGTTTAGTGTGGACTCAATGAAATGCTGATATAAACATAAACAAAAAAAGGTATATAGAACTTCAGATTCTCTAGTAAAACAATAGAAAGAATGTGAAGAACAAGGTTTTGTCTACGGTTTCTTTCTGATCATCAGCGGGCAGACGTTGGCCTGTTCAAAACACTGGTTGAGAGAGTCCCTT
>VZTL01071684.1:5759-22135 GCA_013400535.1 Scopus umbretta | reverse complement strand
CGATTCTGTGATTCTATGATGTTGTCTCTTTTCATGCTGTTCTGGACTTCTTACTTTTAAGTGACCTCAAGCAATTAATACATGCACATGGTTTTCTAAATAAGCTTATATTTCTTTCATACTGATCTGTTGTATGAGGAAATACCTTTAAATAGCCTCGTTGACTCTTTACTGGCATCTCATCTTCATTGTACCATTTATGCATTACTTCCACTTAAGTTTTTATTTTATCATCTGTAATTTGTATTCCTGTTCTCCCCTCAGCTTGAAACATTTAATTAGTTATTTGCATAATTATTCTGCAGAAGATAGTGCCACAAAAATAAGGCTACTACTAGGAGATCAGAGTAATAAATTAATGAAGGAATTATGAAACTATACAAAACTAACCATATTTTAGATACATCACAGTGAATTATGAAATAGTACAAAGCTAACTATGTTAGATACATCGTAGTCTCAAATCACATCATTCTGAAAATGTTTGGAAACCTGGGCCAAGTAGCAAGTAGCAAAATTCTCAGCAATTAATGCTTTGCAATGAAACAGAAACCAAGAACAAAAATGTCAATTTATAAAGCCAGTGTCTGAAGTTAAACTTTCTAAAGAAGTAATATAAAGTTTGTAAAATATAACATAGAAAAACAAAGCTGAAAAAACACAGTTTATGCTGTAGTTCTAAATACACAGAAAGTAGGAGAACCTTTGAAGGGGTCTCTGAAAAGGGGGATGGTTTTGCTTCTGCCAGCACAGCTCCAACTATGAGATGCATGACAGCAGTTTCATGTAACTTTCACTCAGTTTAGGGGTCAGCTCTCCAGAGGTTACCAGACTGCCGCTGATTTATGAATTACAGTTTAACAGCTCCTCCAGTGGCACTACTATTTAAATTCTGCTTCTGGGCACAGCAGATAGGCTGACATTCATGCAAATATGAAGGTCTGACCAACAAAGCACTTGAAGAGCTGCAATACAGGTGCACATGCCAGAAACTGTACTTAGGATGTTAAAGCTAAGCAGTAGCTGAGATAATCAACCTCCTTCAAGCCTCTTCCCTTTTGTGTGTCTAAAAATGTTCCATTACCAAGCAAGCTGGACATTGGTGATGGAGCCAGTATCCTACTCAGTCCCACACTGCTGCTACCAGTCATACAGCAGAGGAGAACAAAAGGAAAATAATATGGCAACAACATATACTATCTGTACAGGGGAACTGCAAGGACAAGGGAAAAAAGTCAACATCAGAGATAACACCTTCAAGAAAAAGATCAGGAAGAAAGTAAAATGCTGAAAGTACATCAAGATATCAGATGCACGGAAAAAAATCAGTAAGGAAAATGAAGGTGCTAGGGGTTTTCTGCAAGCATTTATATTCGCAATTTAAGCTGAAATTCAAGGGCAAAAGCAAACAGAAATAGATTTATGACTATAGTGTCATGTCTGGGAAAAGGCAGCACAGGTAAAAGAACCATTTGTACACAGTGCATCCCAGGTCTGCAAATATTCATTTTTTGGGGTGCACTATTATCATACACACCTCAGCAGTTAGAATACTCCCCCAATAACCCACAATCCTCTTGAATAACTGTATGTATTACAGTTAGATTTCCATGGTTGAAGATGATATCAGAAGTACAGCTGGGAGGAGAAAAAGGTGAATTTCTTCAAAGTCCTCAACATGCACAACTCAAAGCCTGACTTTTTTTTTCCAAGACAGCGTAAGACACTTGAGAGCCAGCTCTTGATAAAATAAACATTCATCTGCATGAAACAGTTTGCCAAATCTTATCGCAGAAGTGCTTATCCTCTGAAGCAAAAGAACTGTGCACCTCTTAGGCTAATCCCAGTGACAAACGGGACAAAACCAGGCTCCAGTAAAGAGGGACACAGTTCAGTGCATTTTAGAAGTGCTGGACCTTGGGACTGGAGGATTTCTTCCAATGTCTGCAGAAGAATGGCAATTACATAGACTCCTACAATAGAGCTCTCCAGGGACAGCTACTATACTGTAGGACAATACTAATGCTGGTGCTGTGAGCCCCACAGTTTACCCCGTGTGTGTCTATACACATACAAAAACTCATCACACGGTCATTTACATATGTCATTGGTACCACGCCATTTCTTAATAAAAATCAAATACACAGCGTGCAAGGTATGAAGATGAAAGGCCAACTCCCATAATGAATTGTGCTGGTCCAGTTCCAGTGTCAATCTAAATTTTGGTCAGTTCAAGCACAGGAAGATCATTGCTCTTCAGAACATTATAACTGACTATCCAAAGAGCTTTTTAAGGAAAAGGTGATTAAATATGCCCAAATCAATTAACTAGATATTTTAATGATGGTCCATAGTATTAACTGGAGATCTTAATAAACCTCTGTCTCTACTCAAATATTCCTGTCAATTTGCTGATTGGAACACATTCCAATTACATTGGAATAGATAGAGGACACTACTTCCCCCTCCCTCCCCACAATTTAATTAAACTGCAGCTTATTAATTGCAAGGTACATTCTTGTGAAAAAAAGTGCAATGCTTAATTGCCATTATTAAACTAAATATCAGTTTGGATACATCAGTGGATGCTTTGCTGCTGCTCAAATATATCATAGCACAGGCCTAGAGGGTAATACATTTAGATGAAATGAAAAGGGTATTTCAGTTGTCAGTACTTATTCTGTTCAGAGGTCTTCCAGGCAAAGAAGAAACCCAAAATCTAGCAATGATGCCAAATTATGTCCGGAGGTATTGGAGACGGTAGTTTAGTTAATCTAAAACACAAAACACTCTTCAGGACATTGAAAAAATCCTTGGCTGGAGCTTTCTCTATCCTTAAGCATTTTACATTCACAGTAAATAGCTAATTACTATTAACTCTTGTCAATCATCAGGAAAGGATGCACTACAGTAAACTTGTTTTCATATAAGATTTATCCTCCAGCTACAGCTTAAAATTTTGAACATAATTATTGATATGAATACTAGAGATATATCTCTCGATATAGCTCTGCCATTGCCAGAAAGGAAAAAAGATGGCACAACATCCAAGCACTTAACTCTTTACTCAATAAGGAAGTACGGAGCAGTATTCGCGTTTCCAGCTGGCCTTGAAAATTAAAGGATGCTTCTCTGCAGAAAAAGAAAAGCATGCAGGAAAAACGTTTGGGAAATGAAGGCAAGCAGAAGTTCTTTCAGTTCTGGCAGATCATGAAATCATTCTGCCAGTTTAGGCTTCTTAGAGAGAACGATAGCACTTTGGTGATGTAAATTTAACCATTTAAGCAACTATATGAAGGCTTAGTTTGTTGAGGGAAGTTAGATGATCTATGTTGAGAAAACACCCTATTTTCTGCCCTCCATTCCCACTGTTTTGTGTAACATTTGGTTGTCAGAAACACAGCCTTTACTGACTGGCCACTGCCTACAACTGATCTGGAATAGAGGCTCAGCTGGCGTGATTAGCACCTTTTTGCTTAGGTTCACCATTTCAGCTGTATGGGCTACTTACAAGAAGGATTTTTTTTAGATTAAAAACAAGTATGTGCATCTGTATCTTAAGGCATCATGGAAAAACCCATACATCATTATTACTTTTTGGGGAAAAAAAATACATAAATATAGTTGCAAATATGGGAAGCTTTGTGAGCCTCAAATCATCCAGTTCCACAAAGTACACTAATCCGGATTCAGTTGCTAGCTCCAATATCATCAAAACAGGAAAGTGGAAAAACACTTGATTTCACACCTAAGCACATAGGAAAACTGGCATGGATTCTGCTAAATAATTGATCTGAACAGGAAGGAATTTTCTAGTGTCTAGTTTGTTGCCCAGACTGCAAAGCTACAATCTTTTGTGCTAACGTGCACAAAAATTTGATTCCTGTGTATTTCTCCTGAATACCAAGTAAGTAGGCTGTAGCTGTCAGAATATGAGCACCAGCAAGCATTAATACTTAGGTTTCTTCAGACCTGGGTATAAACTATTTTCCAGTGGGATATATAGATATATATCTTCCTGAACAATGGAAGAGTGCCTGGAGAGTCAGTTAACAGAGAAATAGCATCTTCTCAAATAACATCAACTCAAATTTACTAAAAATGTCACTGTTATAACTCTAGAAAGAGAAGGTGAAGTTAGCATATTTATTCAATGCATTCAGTTCAGTTTATACAGTAATTGTGCTCGGAGGGGGCATTAGACAGCGCATAGACTTGGAAATGCCATACAACAGCCTTAAACTTTAAGTGTCAGCTGAGGATTCTGGTTATCACTTGTTTATGGTGATGTTAACTGCACAGACACTCAGTTGACTTTAATGGCACAGTGTCATTTCAGGCTTTGCTTTGGTCTCTGCTACAACTCCAAAGCACAGAGATGGAAGAATTAACTGCGCCACAAAAGCTGACCCAACAAATCTTAAATGGAGGCTTCACTTGAAAGGAAAGCTGTGCCATACACAGGTGAAGGACTGCACCTTGCATCATGATGAACTGTCAAAGCTGAGCTTGAGCCTTCACAGGATCAATTTCTTCAGTACCTCTCTCCCTCCATGGGCTGAAAGGAATGGATGCAGACTCCCCCACTCATAGCCAGGCAGCAGCAGAGCAGGATAAACTCTTCATGCTTTGTATCATAGACACACACAAAGGAATCATAAGGGCATCAGAGGCCCCACTGCAACTTGGTGGGGGCTGGCTGCAGATACACCAGAACTGGCAATACGACCTGGATGGGAGGTACATGAAGTCTTTTTATGCATGCCTGTATTCTGCTTAACTGTCCATAAAGGCCCTATACTAACAGTTTGGCATTGGGGGTACTGCTCTATTTCTATTCCCTTTATTTTTCTCTTGGGCACATCTAAGTCAACACCACTTTGACATTGGAATCGACATTTTCTCCTTGATGTTCAGTCTTGCTTGGCTGAAACGTTGTTCTGCGTCACTGCCATTATGGTACTCCTCAGTTACTGCTGGGTTATAACTCACATATTGCTTCAACCCATTAAGAGCATTTAACAAATGGGTGGTCAGTGTCAGCCCCTGCTTGCTCCTAACATGGACTCACAAAAAGAAAGAAAAAGTGGGTGTTAGCCCAATACTTCGGAAACCTGGTTGCTCTGCTGGGGAGAAGTTGTGAAACCATGGCCACATCACAGACACCAAGATGGCCCAGTGTGTTTAGGGGCCTGGAAGGGAGGTGCACATCCACCCTGAGCTCTGTGCTTCGCACCCCCTTTTGCAAGTGGGCTAACGGCACTGCTTCAGAGGGCTCTTATGAGAGTAAGTGTGCTAAGTACTGTGAAACACTAGGAAGCTACAGTATGGGGGCATTTAGAGAGTCTTGAAGCAGGCCTAATAAGGTGATAAATGGGTAGAGGAAAGGGCAATGTGAACCACAATACAACAAATTGAAGCCATGAAACATCCATTGGTATCAATGTAGACCTTAGCCCAAGAAAATGACTGGATGTCACAAAATCTTAATGACCTCTTTACATGAATTTCAGCATCTCAGAGCTTGGCAAATCACTGCTGAATTCCTCACAAGCAGCCAAGGACACTTGTCTTCCATTTGGGATAAGACTAGATCCCTTCCCCAAGTCTCCTTGGCATAATTTTGAAGAAGGTTTCTTGAAAAATAGTTCTGCCCTGCTCTACCAGGAATTAGGAAATAAATATATTCTCAGCTCACTCCATTTCAGAGACTGCCCAAATTGGGTTCCCCTTTATGTAAGGGTGCTCAGTAAGACATCGGCTGCTGGGCATGTTGTGATACGGATTTGCTGTGACTTGAGGGGAGGCATAGACCAACATTTCCATTTTAATACAGAAATCAGTTACAAAAGATGCCATCGGGGGAAGGTAGTTCCAGTAATGGGGAATTAACAAGTTCACATAATTAGCCAATTAATTATCTTGAATCTAATTCATTAAGAAGTTGCATACTCTCATTTCATTCATTTCTCCTCCCGGCCTCTGCTTTTCAGCTAATTCTAATTGCTGAAAAAGGTGGGAAGGGTAAGACCCAACAAGAGACATCTAGTTCAACTGCTACACAGTCTCCAAGAACACTCCAAAGCCGATCCACATTGCACGGTCATCCCCGCTCCAAGGAAAGCTGGAGGGGCTCATAATTGGCAGGTTTGCCAAGGGCCAGCTGCCGTTACACAAAATATGGATCATTTTAAGTAGTAGTCTGAACATGATATTGAACTATTGATGAACTGGCCCAGATCAAGGTGACACCCGTCAGCACAGACCTCTGTGCAGGGTAACTCTTGTGTATCAAAACATTCGGGATGCACTGTCTAGAGGTGTTTTAAAAAGCTTCTCCAAGACCTGGCTCTGCCAAAATAGCATACGCTCAATACTTAGCAAAAATCAGCAAAGACAAAGGAACAGGTACAGGAAGTGTTAAATCACACACTTCTATCTGCCTGTTGCTGAATCCAAGCTCAAATATTAAAACCTGATGTTTTCAAAGAGCACAAGAAGAGCAGCACTTCAGCTCTGCCTGAAAACCACTGATGGAGTGCTGAATTCCCTTTCACAGCAAATTTTTTTCTAAGTTATTGGCTCAGCTCTCCACCTCTTTTCTTTCTTAGCATTAAAGAGAAGGAAAACCACAAAATGCTGCTTTTGCTTTCATTTCTGCTTATAAATCAAGCCACAAAATCTGTCTTGGCCTCTATCTGTTAACTAGGAAAACATTCACTGGCTATATCCTGAACAGGCACTGCAATTCGGTCTTCTTTAATGTAGGATTATTTCTTGAGAAGCAAAGCTGACAAAGGCCTCCTTTTCCCAGCTCAACAAAATGGAAATAAGTCCTGAGAACCTTCCTTTTGCAGTAAGTCTGCAGATATTTTTTCCAATTCTGGATGATATGGTTTGTAGACAATGTTGCTTAAACGGGCTTTAAATTTATATAGTGCATAAAATTTAGTAAATGGCTAAGAAATGGGAGAAAATGTCCACACAACTTACAAAATAAACAAATAGCTGCAAAAGAAAAAAAAAAGGCAAATTCTTTAGGTAGAAATTAACCTTATGTAAATACCAACCAGGAGATAACTACTGATACTTTTATAGAGCTTTCACCTATAGTTTTGGAATGTTTTACAAAAAAAAACCTAATAAAATTGAGAGAAAGCAAGAGAATGTTTCCCAGAGCCCTGAAGGGAAGCCAGGACCAAAGGTCAGGTTTCCCAACTTTTGAAGCAGGTTAAGTCTGGTACACTGCCTTCTTCCCTCTGTCTTACCTGAATCACTTAATTCAAATTATTCAGACTCAGGTTTATACATGACTTTGTCTTCATTTTGTTCACTTTCAGTTTTAATGCTGTTTTCTATGACTTGTTCACTAAAGCCTATTTTTCTTTTGTTCCCAAATCCATTCAAAAAATCACCGATTTGAAATCTTCACTATTCCTTGGCTTCTGTTGAACAGTCTTATCCTTTAGAAAGCTTCAAAACACAAGAGAGAAGAATACACAGGAAGGGGGAAGACAAAAGACAGAAGGAAATAGTGAAAACTGGATGATAAATCAACACTAAAAAGGGAAGAACAGAAACATCAGATGAAAGCCAGTTTATCCATGCCATATGTGCCAGCCAAACTTATGTCGATTATTCTTCTAATCCTAAATAGAGATGCCTGCCTTTGTTACAAGAAATGTGCCAATTTACTGAACCAACCTTGAGGAAAAATGCATTTCAAAGTCAGAGAAAAAAGTTAAAAATAAGAAGATAGCCTACCATAGATTCAAAAAGCAGCTCAAAAAACCCAGGATGGATCTAAAGCATTTATCTACATCCAAAGACTTCTGGAGGTAGGAGCAGCACAGCCTTACATCAGGTACTCTTTGTTTAAATCTGCAGTTACCCAACAAGAGCAATTCTGTTACCCCTGCAGATGGTACTGGGCATAGACAAAGACAAAGCAGAGGCCAGCAGCACGTTCTCCCAGTAGGATTTCATTTCAAGGAGTAATTTCATAAACCCATTTGAAATTCTGCTGAACAAAGATCACTCTTGGACTCAAACCTGAGCAGGCTGCAGCTCATTAAAACTTACAGGGCAGTTCTTGAGGTCCTTTGCTTTTACTCAAGCAAATACCCAGGAAGCCATTCTCACTTTGCAGAAAGAAAAACACATGACAGTCATGGGGAAGACATAACAAAATAAAAAACCCCACAGAAGCACTAAGGCTGTAGACTCTTTAAAGGGAAATAAACACTGAAGGAGAAAGCAGTATTATACTTGTATCTCATAGCTGAGCATTTTGTTTGTTGAGCTAATGCAAAATCCACAAATTCTTCTCTGAACAATAAAAGGTTTAACTTCATTGGGAAGCGATTTGTTTGAGTGAAAAAAGTAAATAGAATTTTCAAATTCTATTTTCTCTTCAAAAGACTCTTTTGGAGCGAACTCTGGTATAATACAGGAAAAGCACATAAGTGGATTAGCAATAATGATTCCTTTAGCAGTAACGACACGCAAATACTGCATTTGAGCCGAGAACTGTACCAACACACATGACCCAGAGAGCGGAGAGCAAGCTCACTTCATTTCAGAGGAAGAGGAAGACAGCTAACAGACACATCAGCAGAATAAAGGGGTTGTCTTAAAAGACAAACTTTTGTACAAACCACTGGATATTAAGTCTCCATTGGTTGTTTTCTTTTCTTCCCTTGGAAGCAGCAGCAAGGGCAGCCAGAGGGTGAAACCAACAGCCAGACAGCAGTAACTGTGCAAAAAAGCATGCCGAAGGGACCCGTGAGACAACACAAGGTTCATGCATGAGCACAGGCTGAAGGGGATTTTACCTCCCATCTCAAACATCCCGAGTCAATTTTCTAACCATTAAGGTATTGTTTAGGAGAGCTGTCATGCTTTGTACCAAATGTACCAGACCAGTCATGCCTGTGGGGTTTAAAATGGCAGATTTGAATTGGAGGAAATGTAGCAAAAAACCCCAAATGTACTTGTTAGGCACATCAACAAGGTTTCTGTTGTCTGCTTTATATTAAATACAAATATTAGAGAGAGGGAGAGAACACACACACATTAGGAAGAATTTAAAGTTACTTAGAAAGATAATCCAATTGGGTAGTCTCAGTACCGTTACAAAAAAAGTCTAACAACTGGTTGCTTTGTTTATATTGATTCGGAATTTCCTGTCTCCCAAACTATCTATACACATTGAGATGGAATAGTTATTTCTGCTCTGACATCAATTACATCCATTCCAGGCAAAAGTTCAATAACACTTTTGGAAAAGAGTAGGTCACCTTTGGGACAGAAGAACAGAATTCTTTTGCCTTCGTTCCTGAACCTGAACATATTTTTTTGTGCACCCAGTAAAGTAGATTTAAGCAAATGAAGTTATTTCCTTAAAGTGAGTCAGACCTACTCTCCCAGGCTAGGCCCCCTCCAAATATCTGGACTTTAAGTGAAATCTATTCCACAGTCCAGTGGTTTTCAGCTCTGAATTTAAACTAGAACTTCAGAAGCACACTGTAAAATTATATACATATCTATAAGTTCTTTATTTTAAGCCACTAAATACTGCTTAAGCTATGGGAATTTTAATCCCACTTTACATTAAGCTGGACTCTAACACCAGCTAATGCACTCTTTGTAGATACGCAAAGATATTTTAAGTCCCTTTCCAATAATATTTTTTGCTGGTACCATAATAGAGACCTTGAAAAGCCATGCATAAGACAACTGGATATTATGCCATCAGGATTTACTAAGTAATGTATAAGACAGAAAATTTTTATGCATCTTTGTTCTCAGATTTATGCTGGATTTCACTCCCCTAAAGTAACCTGTGTTCACTTTTCTAAGGTCATTTGTAATCACGGTCTGCAGTGACAGCAATGCCTGCAATGTTTCTCCTTCCAGGTCTTATCACAAGTCATTCCTCTCCGTGTTTTCCTGTACTATCCTAGAAAAAAAAAAAAAATTGTCCTGTTCCAAGAAGAGTTTCTTTCACTAGTACATCCTATGCTAAATTCTCAGACAATTGTATTTTATTTCAGCAGCTTTACACCAACCCATAAAATCAAGAAATTCATTCTGGACTCTGAGTCATAATCAAGAACATAAAAAGGCAGGTTGCAAACAGACAAGGGTGCTAATGTTTCTGAAGTGCTGAGCTCCAAGGAAGTAATTTGAAATACATAATTTCTCACTGCTCAGGAGAAAGCAACAATTTTATATTGTCACAGAGGTAGGCAATCTGTAACAATAAGGAGGCATTTACATTTGGTGGTCTATCCAGAAAACCATTCAAGGCCAGGCACTTCATAAGAATTTTTCATGAATTACATCCAGCATCAATACAAATGGACAATTAACTAAAATGTTTTGGGAAAGCAATACTTTTCCTTTTGCACGGAGAATTGTTAAAGTTCTATGTAGAGAGAGAATAAAGGAGCTGTAGCTGAAAAGCTCAGTATAGCAGATTTAATAACCTTCACTCAGATACAATTTATAAAGACATTCAATGTCTGCCATTCAGGTAATTATTGGAGGCTTGCCATATCTTTTACTGTCTCCAGGCCAAGACATGAAGAAAAGGAGAGAGGAAGTAAAAAACAGGAGGGCAACTTAATGGATCTAGCTAAGGAGCTTTTCTCAGTAATTATGCCTGATTGAAAAATTGTCTGCTTCAAAGAACAGAAACCTGAAGCTTTATTAGTAATGAGAGATCTCAAGTTTCTAATTAACTGAAAACAAAAGTACCACACATTTCACATCGTATGTTCTTGTCACACATAAGCCCCGTTTTCAAATTACTCTCTGAAGGACTAATTTGCGCATGGCATGATGGAGAGGGGGATGGGGAATCTTAAAAATAAAATAAATCCAGTGCTTCAGGAAATACAGTCTGGCTTGTCTAGAAATCAGGCTGTTTAACAGACTGGCTAACTACCCTAAACCTGCCCAAATTCAAGTGTACATGTATACTATCTTTTGTGTATACCTTCTTGTGAGAGGAAATAAACCCAGGCTCACTGTGAAGCAAACCAGGAAAACTATATGAATTTTATGTTTTTCTACATAAGTAATAAGCTGGAGCTGCACAAAGCTGGGGAAGAAGCCTGCACGGCAGAGGCCTAACTCCTGAGCAGGTGTTTTCACCTGCATATTAACATCCATTCCCCTCGTGCCTCTGGAAGAGCAATTCTGTTCTTACAGTTTGCCACTCTGTGCACTGGGAATAAACTTTGGGAGTTTCCGGTTGAAGCCAGAAGGCTCACAAGTGAGAACCCTGCTGCAAACACCTACCACGGAAGAGCCTCTGTCCACAGAAGCCCAATCCAGCTCAAAAAAGTATCTCTACCCTTGATTTCTGTGTGCCAAAAGCTATCCTTCACTTTCACTGAGGCTGGCAAGGCAGAGTTAAAGCACAGGACCTGGAGGTCTCCACAGAACCAAGGTATCTGGAGGACACCTAAACTCAGTAAAGACTGGACATTACACATGCCTTAAACAGACTTATCTCCAAGTATCTGGTTGTGAAATTCTGTACTTCGTCAATTTGCATTTGGCAGTCTCAGTATCACCTTTAACTGAGACAATGCTTCACAACAGCAAAAGTCCTTGCACTGATTCACATATGTCCTAACTCAATCTCTTTCCCAGTTTTTCAATTTCTATCCCATTTTTGCCGGTTATTAGGACACTGTCTGCCAGCATTAGAAATGGCAGAGAAGACATTACTTACATTTTCCTGCTAGATAAAGACTTCATACAGAAAGCAATCTCACCAACAAAGATTTGGGAGGAAATAGAGGTAAATGCTTCCTACGGAGGTAGGCCGCTCACTATGTCCCAAGCAAGGAATTTAGCCCATCAGCAAGCACAAGAGACATGTCCCATATTGCTTTCTGTTAGCAACCTATGCTATTGGGTCAGGTATATATTTCAGAATCAAAAAGTTCATTCTGTTGCATGTGAAGACAGCATCTTCTCATGACATCTCCCTGCAGCCTGGTGTTAACAGGGCACATACTCTCTGCTAGCAACATTGGCACTATTTGCATCGGCACTATCTAGCTGGCAAAGCTCTGTACAGCACATGCCCTGGTGTGCTAGATAGTTCCCATGGGGTTTCAAAAGATGCTACACCTACTCGCTACTGACGCTGACAACAGAAACTGCTTGAACATTGATGCCAGAGTCACTGCAGGCCTGGGAGACAGACAAAATGCAAAGCAAGCGCCCCTGTTGGAGCACAGAGCTGATACCACTTCTGCAGCAATATGCTACACTTCTGTGGGGCAAAACAACATGAAAAAAGTGGTGTGAAAGAGGTGGCACCAAGGTCATCCAAAACTGGAACCACAACTGGATACTGACAATGAAGGGATAGACAATGCTATTTTGAATCCCAAAAGGGGAGATAAAGGCCTACTCCTACCCCTTTAGAGCAGAGGAAAAGCCAACAACAAAAATCAGGATGGGAAGACTGAACCCACGACAGGGCATAAATGAGAGTATCTGGACATACCACAGATGAAAACAAGACTGTTGGTTTCTGCACATCCATGCAAGAGAGTGGGGTATGCCAAAGACTAAGTGAACATGACTGGATTTAGATTAGAAAATTCCATATGCATCAAATTCTGGACTACATTAACAATTCAAATTGTAATTACAACATTGGATGGGGAAGGAAATCACGAAGAACTGCATTTTCTAGAACGTTCGGAAGTAGCTGCTGTGTGGATAGGCTCTTGTAACATGACATTGAGAAGGAAACCTCTGCAAGACTCCAGGGCTCCGAGTGATCACTGAAGGACACAATTCTTCTACTGTCCTAAAAAATCTGACAAGTCACTATTGCAAGGCTAATTGCCTGTCCTTTCAGAGATTGTCATCAACCTGCCACTGGATCACAATTATTTCTTTTTGGAGAGGAGCTGTAACATACAATTTCTCCTTCAAGCTAGGTGGTACTGTTATTTGGATGTGATATTTTTCCAGCTTTTCAGATCTCATGCAAGAGCTCTGAGGGGACCATAAACCACACATACACTTCAGCTTAAGTCCAACTTTACCAGGTTTACAGCACGAAACATAAATCTTCCATGCTGTTGAAGATGACACTGCTACGTCTTTCCAAAGGACCTCAATGAAATACCTAGCAAAGTCTGGGCCAGGATATTTCCACGCTTGATCTCTTTGCTGGTATTATCAGCAAGAAGATGCATCACATCCAGCTGTGGAAACAGACAGAGAAGAGCTCCCCTGGCCAGTGACAACTGGAGTAAGACTGCCTTATTTCACAGATGGTAGATCCAACAGTTATTATCTGGTAATGACAGAGCCAACATTTAATCTATCACCTACAAGGACAATCAAACCCAGGATGCCTGTCTCCACTACGTGTCCAATGGAAACAATAATTACATGCAGAGAGGGCAAATCTCATTCCCCATTATATGAAGCAGCAGTATAGGAGGTTTGTAAACTTTCTTTACCCCCTGCTGCAATGATCCTGAAGTCATCCCTATACTTCTCATTTCATCAGAATAAATCAGGAAAGCCTAATTTATTCTGAGATAAACACAGCATTCATTTTAAGAGATCCAAGTTCTCTTCTCTCCTGTTAAATACTTGATTTTGCAATTTCATCTCCTCATTCTTCCAGTGTAACATTGAGACATTAACTTTTTTGTTTGATTGTTTACACAGAATCATAGAACAGTTCATGTTAGAAAGGTTGTAAGGCACTGCTCAGAGGAGGGTTAACTACGGCAGGTTGCTCAGGTTAGTTCGCAGTCAGGTTTCAACTGTTTCCAAGGATAGAGACTCCATAGCCTCTCAGAGCAACCTGGTGCAGTATTTGACCTAAAACCTGCTAGAGTCAACAAGCAACCTTCTATGGGCTTCAACATGAAGTGAGTTACCTTGCACAATCCCACTCATTATTTAGGCTCATAAATACTCAAGAAAGATCTTGGAAGTTTTCTGAAATCAAGTGCACTCTACTGCATAAGACAGTCTGATGCAACAGTATGAGAACAAGTTGGAGTCAAATAGCTTGATGTCTGTATATTTATCCATTTTCCATGTCTCATTTAAGACAAAAAACAATGTAAATCCCTCAAATACACTCCAATATTTCACAATTTAAAAGCTGAGAACTTATTTTTTGTTTTATACTGAATCTATCTAGATACTTTGGCTTTAAGGACCTGTAATAATATTAAATAAAAAGTCCTTCGCTTAAGACGAAATTCAGTATCATTACAGTAATTGACTAACTGACTCAAACCTAAAAAAATAGCAGAAAGTCTACACAGTTTATATAATCATATCATGAAAATAGTGTTTTCAGCAAATTGGAACAGTGCTTTTTCAGCTAACTAAAAAAAACCCTCCACCAGCTTTTAATTACCTAGAACCAAAGCCTAGGGAAGTGTTTTGGTGCTTGGAAGGCACTACTTTATTGGAAAGGACAGTAGAGAAAAAAAAAAAGTTAAAGAAAATCAGTACCTAGGAGCAAACAAAATTTTAACAAATTTGTCCTAACTCACACTGACCAATGCATCAGTAGCATCAGAAAAAGCTAAAATTTTGTGGCTAAATCCGGGCAGTTTGTATGGGGAAAGTGAATTACGGAGGGGCAAAAGTGGCTTGTGTTCTTTTGCCTCTGTTGACAGACTCAAGACAAGCATGGGCTTGTGTTAGCCCCTGATTCTGGCTGATGAGACCATGAACCTAAAGCAGTCTGTTTCAAGTTGCTGTTGATTCAATACATTCATTCTATTCTCTACATGTTAAGGAGTGAATAAATTCTACTACCTTTAATAACAGAAAGGAATTACTGTGGGACAAAAATGTTGCTTAAAATGTTCAAAACTGAGAAAGTATCCATCACATTAACTACTGCAAGCTGGCTCCTTTCCTGTTAGGCGAAGGTGGCAGCGCATTAAATCACATACTGCTGCAGATGTAGCATGGAAGGAAATGGTGCACTTTTCATTCCTTGGGCTTGCCTTATTTTGCAAGGCAATCATGTTCACACTTGAAGAAAGGATTTTTCCAGACTTCCCCTCCTTCCCCACCAAATGCATTATATTCCTCCCAACTCCTATTTTACAGGGAGATTTTTAGATGAAACTTTTTACTTATCTGTTTTATCACAGCAGTGTTAATAGACCTTATTAAAACTGCATTAAAACTACAGCATGGATAAAACCTGACTGTAGGAACAAGATTTGGGGAAGGGCGGTGATGAAGGCATCCCAACAAGACTTGACAGTCTGTTCGTACAGTTCTTTATTATTCACTTGGTATCCTGTAAGCGCCAAGCGGTGCACAGCATTAGTTCTTTCCCTAATCACAAACCAAACAAAAGTGGTATTTACTAGAGGGAACACCTCCTCCTCCTCCTCCCCCTCCTTCTTCACTGACCTTGGTGTCTGCAGAGTTGTTCCTCTCACACATTCTCACTCCTCTCTCCTGCTGCAGTTGTGCAGCAGCTTTTCCTCTTCTTAAATGTTATCCCAGAGGCGCTACCACCGTGGCTGATGGGTTCGGCCTTGGCCAGCAGCAGGCGGTCTTGGAGCCGGCTGGCATTGGCTCTGTCGGATGTAGGGGAAGCTTCTAGCAGCTTCTCACAGAAGCCACCCCTGTAGCTCCCCGTTTCCAAAACACTGCCACACAAACCAAATACATAGTGCTAATTGGATTTCTGGATTGGATTTAAAGGGTTTAGTTCTATTTTTGCTGAAGTAAAAAGAAATGAGAGACAAAATGAGAAAAGAAATCCAATTAACTGGATATTAGATACAGGTTTTACTCCCAGTTTGCCTACCCACCTCACAAGCAACTTTGGACAAGTTGTTTCTGTCCCCAAGCAGCTCAAGCAAACTTAGATTCTGACAACCACTCAATGATACAAAACATAAGTCTCAGACTGATCTTCACACTGTACAGAAATTTTGCTGAAACATTCGCTAAATGAAAATGGACTTCACTTTGCCACAAGAAAGCCACAAAGCCCCAAATGAGCCAAGATGCAATAATGCCCAGCAAATGTGAAGATAAAATAAAAAGCAGGGTATTGCTTTACTATAATAAGTACTAGCTACTATGGTCACAGACACTAGAATAAAACTCTGAAGACACAGTTTGAGTGACATCTCTTTTCTGACCCTTTACCTCATGAATCTGATCTACACTTGATTTTCTATGGATAAAGAACCATAGCTCCAGCCTCAAGTTGGTGGAACTTGATAGCAGGTCCCAGCTATCAGGTGCACATCTTGGACCTGCAGACCTGAACTTAGAGGCTCCTTCTGCAGCCTTTTATCATCTACATGATAAAGGAAAAATCTAGCAAG